>JALIZH010032975.1:320000-582500 GCA_030522465.1 Rhipicephalus appendiculatus
AAATAAACTAGAAAACGTGCAGAGGAAGGCAGTCAGGTTTATCTTGAATAAATGCTGCACATCTGACTCCCCCTCCGAATTAATGCAAGAAGCAGGAATACTGACCCTCCGTAACCGTGACGAACTTGCTCACCAGGAAAATGCTATTTCAACTTTTTCACAATAAGCTTCGTATTTATAGAAACGAATACCTTATCTTACCCAGAAACTATGCCCTCGCGTCATGAGCACCCCCCCCCAATTTCTTCAGGAATACCGGTACAGAACTGACTGTTTTAAATTCTTTTTTACAGCGAAAGCTGTATATGGCTAGGAGAAACGAAAAAGCGCTCGGCATCTATGTCACGAGCGGTCTCCATTGGCTGTGCTATCAGTGACGTCATTCTGAGCGTCGCCAAGCTCGCGCGCCATTGGCGCGCGAGCTTGGGTACGACGCTTGCGGGGTCAAACGCTTGCAGCAACGGCGCGCCTAAGAAGCGGCGCGCCGCTTCATAAAGTACTAACTTTGCCGTTTTGCTTTGTGTAAAATGACATTATTTTCATCATTTAACGACATATTCCCACATTACATGTGTTTTCTAAGTATACACTACTTTTATCATTATTTTTTTTTCCATAGCGCGTTCTTTGTAACTGTATTAATGCATTGTTTATACTTACCATGTGTGTTTATCAAATGATTTTATGTGTTGTTTATAATTGTTCAAGTTGTTATCTTTGAAATGTACACTCTTGTATATATTTATTCTATGTATGCCCTCCCTGCAAAAATCCCCGTTGGGATTGGCAGTATGTCTGAAATAAATAAAATAACACGCACTCTGTTTAGTTTTTGTACACAGTCAACTCTCATTTGTACGAACGTTGCTTTAACGAATGTTCCAGAATAACGAACATTTGTAAAATCCCCGGCGGTTTTCCTATGCATTGTATGCAAGAATCTTTCAGTCAAACGAACTTCTAAATAGTGAATATTTCAGTTTAGCGAACTTCATCTGCGGACTCAGGCTCAGCTTTGAGACGAATTAATGAAGTTTCGCGCTCTGCAGAACTGGCGTAGCCGATGCAACCCGCCCCCAAATCACCCATCCATTGGCGGCGTTGCAACATCGCTTGTACATGCAGCGCCGCCGTGGCAAAGCGGCCGTGCGGGAGACTAAAACGAACCACGTGCTCTTCAGTACCTGAGTAGAGCTATCATATTTGGAAATTGTTTCCGGTACTCCTCCGAAGCCGAAAGAAATAGAGCGTGACAAAGGAGTTGTAATGGCTGAGTTAGGTTCATACCCGTGTATCTGTCGCGGAAATAGTTGGATATATAAGAAAGTTACGAGACATCGTGCCACAGCAACAAGCTGTGCCAAAGGCAGTGCACAAAAACGTAGACTCTCTGGAGAGCTTTGTCTCTTCATGCGCTTTCAGGGTACCAGTCCCAATTAAAATTACAGATTTATTTTCAAATTAAATAGCATTTCACACACTTGACTTGATTTCTGTTGTTCCCCACGTTGTTCCGGTATACTAGTGAATGCTCAGTTTAGTGAACTCTCGGTTAAGTGAACTATTTCCTTGGGTCCCCTTGAAGTTCACTCAATTGAGAGTTCACTGTAGTTATCACAGTGTCTGTTATAAATACTTCTAAATGGGCCCCACGGTAGTCTTTGGCCAGCGCCTCCTTTCCATATTTTTCGATGCCAGTCGGATGAGTCCGATCCGGACGTTCCCCACCTTCTCCGTCAACTGTTTCGTACTCTTTCCCGTCGGCTAGCGTTCGCGCCTGCTTCACTGTCGAGGAGGACAGTATCCTTTATGTGGCGCTTCACGGTCGCTGTCGGAACAAGTATTATTTTGGAAAGTTGTACCTTTATGCGCGGGGCGGCGCTTTGAAACCCTCTTGGTTAGAGTTACTGTATATGCTACCTTTAGGTAGCAGAGTTGCGCCTCTGATATAACTCGCCGCTCGCGCCCCCCATTCGCCAAGCGCGCTCACGTGCTCAAAAAGCATCCTTTTGAGGGAAAGCCATTTTCACGGCCGCGCGGGAGCTGGCGACCGCCGCGCCACCACCGCTGATCGGCTCTACTGCCAGTGCCACTGCTATCGCCATCGCTGCCCAAGCACTCCGGCGAGGCGATACGGCAGAGTGCGGAATGTTTTTCGTTGGTGTTGTGGTTGTGTCTTGCGTTGCCCGTTTTTAGTGAACGTCAGTGTTAGTAGTGCCTGTGCGGCGTAGCGCCGTGACTCAGTGCTGCCCACTGGTCAACGGCTGGCTAGCCGTTGACATAAATCAAACGGGACGGAACGATAAAATTGTGCGCGAGTGAATGCGTGAATATGCACCTTACAGGTCTGTCAAAACAGTATAATTCAGTCCGGGCACTGTGCGGCATTGCATTCGAAACCTCACCGAGTGTTTACTTTATGCCACAGCTACGTAGATATGCGGAAAATTCTCGTTTGCTTGCGTTATTTGTAAAACACGGAGTGATAGTTCTAGCAATTGTTCTTTCGAGCCACCTAAGCGCTGTATCAAAAACTACGTGAAACGAGCGATATGCTGAACTAAATTTGTCGAGAATCTCGACAAATTAAGTCGAAGTTTTCCTGTTCGCTATTTAAAACAAAAATATTACCTCCGATGGTGACAGCCATCGAACAAGCTATCGCACCATTTTGATCGGAAGTCATTATTTGTTCGAGTTTTTTTTTTTTTTTTTCGAAGCCAAAGTGAATCCGCCAGCGACGGGTTATGAACGAGCGAGAAAGCGCACGGAGCCGCTGGCCCGCGTCGGCTCCTACATTCGAAAGGGGTGGCTTTCCTGCATGGCGTGGACGCCTCGGCGGGCAAGATGGCGGACCTATGCGCAACTCTGCTACCTAAAGGTAGCATATACAGTAACTCTACTCTTGGTTATCGTACTAGGCTGTCACGCTGGGTGTTGGCGAGACGCGACGTTTGCTGCTGGTGCGTCTCCTTTCCGCTGCCAGCGGCATGGCGCAATGAGCGCCGCCGATGAAAACGTATCGCGACAAGGCTGCTGCATTCGCCGGCTTTGAAATATGCCATGCAAGTTTCATCACAATACTTACAAGGTCACAATACTTACATGTATAAAACTTTGGGTAAGCCTTCATTCCTTGGACAAGAAAAGCGCACAAGAAACGAAGACGAAAACAGAAGCAAGGCACATAGTGCTGTTTGTCTTTCTTTTTGTGTTCGTTTTTTTTTTATTTTTGTTCCAGAAACGAATACGCACCGAACTTGTCATTTTATTGGGTTAAGTCAACGGTGCCACGTTTTCTGCAGCCTGTGTAAGCGAAAAATTTTTAACTTATCAAAAGCAACCCAACGATGCCCACATTTCAACAAAAAAAACGTGTGTGATAACGAATACCGTTTTTCTGCTGCAGCGAAGACACCTTTTCAGCTATTTGGACCACACCAACTACACGCGCAAAATGATGTTCGTCAACAAGGCGCCTGGAAACACTAACGTGATAACGCCCAGCGCTCACTACGTTTAATGATAAGCAGCCATGAGCGGAACGACCTCTGCGAAATGCGAATAACCGTATAGAGTGCCTCGATGCCAGAAAGCTGTCGATCCTTCGAGCGCCGCTCTACGTGATCGCAAACGCAAAAAGCGCCGCGTAGTGCATACAGAGGGAGCTACCGTCCCGCGACTGCGCTAAGAATCCTTATCGTAAGCTTCATCTTTTCTGCCAGATATTTATCGCAACTACAGTGGCAGCATTCACTCGAATTACATATAAACTCCAAGTGCTGGCTCAGAGTTTCCATTCCTAAGTCCTTCCTTACGTGCACTACCGCACTTCCGTGCTTCGCGCTGCTTATTTCATGATGAACGCAAACCAACTTACTCAGATCGCTCTTTTTAGTGAGTATGCCACCAGAATGCGGCCGGAGTTCGCTACAAAACATCTGTGAGAGGAACTGTTTTTTTTTTTTTTTTTTTTGAAATCTCAGAAACAAACTAAATATGTACATGATTGCGACTGCATGGCATATAATCGTCCGCCTCGGTGGAACAGTGGCTACGCTGCTCGGCTGCTGACCCGAAGGCCGTGGGCTCAATCCCGGCCGTGGCGGTCGCATTTCGATGGAGGCGAAATGGTAGAGGCCCGTGTACTGTGCGAAGTCAGTGCACGTTAAAGGACACCAGATGGTCAAAATTTCCGGAGCTCTCCACTACGGCGTCTCTCATAATTTTCTCGTGGTTTTGGGACGTAAAACCCCAGATGTTATTACTATGACATATAATCAAATTTAGGCTAAGTTTCATTCCAAAAATGTTTCTTATCCACACTTCTGTGCAGACTTCCGCAAGAAGCTATAAAAGTCGCATAATTCATCCCGCACTATTCTTCTACTTTAATTAATGGGCTGACGCAGCCGCAACCGTGACAGGTTATCGCTGCAGCTGTCTTCTTACGCGCGAAGCTGAATAGAGAACTTGTCAGCCATGTCATCTCTTGAAAGTTAATGCTAGTAAACTCCATTTTCAGCTGACACTCACTGCCGTTGGATCAAAAATTTACAAGCGACAAGAGCTTCGATTAATCTCCCACTCAGCGTTTGTCGGCTGGAGCAAAAGACATTTCCGAAGGTTCAATACTGGATAGGGTTAATGGCAACGGGACAACGGAGGAACACAGATGCACAGGACCTTCCTTGTCCTGATCAAATTCACGCTTTTAAGAATAGAAGCTTACGAACCCAGCAACGAATATTGTTAAAGCATATGCGAAATTGCATCATGAATACATACGGAACCAGAACATGAAATATTTTCCACGGCGCTTCTAGAAAGACGACGACGAAGTGTGTGAAAGTGAGCGTGCGCGCGCGATCACTTCGTTGTTTTTCAGCGACGCTCGACCGCACAAATCACCATTTCTGAACTTGGTACTTGTACCACGAGTGCTAAAATGTCTCGATTATACGATTTATCTTCTATATTACGATTTCTGCGGATGACTTAGATTAAGAATGCGACGCCGGACTTTCGTAACATTGCATCCGCCCATGTTACAGATGCCGCTAAGTGCACTTTCAAATTAGGCACTTTATGTTAGGCTGTGTATCCACTTTCCCCGAATGGAGTGGCGTAATCCGGTGGATGGCCGGCGGTCACCCTGTCCTCTTCACGTACCTGGTGTCGGGCGAACGCTGATCAACGAGGGCGCGCCCCGAGATGAGGCATACCGCTGACTCTCGCTGTTTTCCCAAAGTGGGTTAACGGGACATAGAATTTTTGGTAGCGGGGGAGGATAGTCCCTCCCCCCACATGAACAATTCAAAGAAAGAATGTAATTTCGCTATGCTTAGCACACTAGCAAGTAGTGTGTTTTGTCAGATGACGCCATACTTAGTCCTTCTGTGACTGTAACGGGCCAGCGCTCTGAAGCGGGTCTGCTTCTCAACGCAGGTCCAAGGTTGATTGTGCATTGCTGACGTTTCTTCCTGGAAAATTGTTTCGCGTTTCTGTCTTATCACTATATCAGGTTATCCGTTTCCTGTCCCTTGGTTATTAAATGCGAAGCATTTCTTGGGGAACCAAAGAAACTTTTACTGTTTCTATCTATCTGTCTATCTACGCAATCCTACAGTCGCATTTGGCGCATATACCTGCATACCATGAGCCGTATTTTTGCGAGTATGCGGCAACGATAATTTACAGACTGCATCAGGCCATAACAGCGAAAATAGAGAGGGAGGGAGAGAACAACTTTACTGACTTCCGCCAGATTGCAGGGCTGGGCTTCCACCAAGGAGTTAACGGAGAGGCCGTGTCTCCCGGCAGGTTCATCGGCCTGCTGGATCGTCCAGGGTTCCTGCTAAAGGCCAGAACTGAGCAGCGCAGGCCGCCAACGTGCTCCAAAGCCTTCATGGGAGGCCACGAGCCAGAATTACTCATTAATGCTGGACATGCGCGTAGGATGTTATCAAGCGTGGCTATGGTGTTACAGTGCTGGCATAGATGAACTGTATTAATTCGGGATGTATGTGGCTCATGATGACGGTGTTCATGTATGTCCGTGTTTGTAGCTGCCGCCAATGAACGAACTGGGCCTGGTGTTGCTTAGGGTAAGGCGGAGGGTACTACCGCCTTTGCGTTCGATGATGTTAAGTAATGTTGAGGGCGTTTAGTGAGCCGATCGTCCCAATCTCATATCGCCCCGGAAGAGTCCGTTCAGGTGGCCGCTTCTTCTAACCCGGCTCGGAACGTAAGACCTCGAGCCACGTTGTGCTTCACTTCACTTGGACTGATATCCGGTTGACCTAGGGGCGGGGGCGCAGGGAAGCAGAGGATTTGTACGCAGTCATCTATCTCATAAATTTTGCCTGTATTTATGATTCGCAAAGCCCAAGGGGAGATTCGGCCGCTGGCGTGGTTTCATATGACCGTTTTCTAGTCGCTGATGATATAACTCGCATGAAAATAAACATTGGAAACCTTATGAGACACTTTTCAGGGAGTAAACCCGGTGAAGCCATGCCGTTTGTTAGAGTTGACAATCTTAATGCAGCAAACAAGAGTGCGAAAACGCACCGCAACGACCCATGGGCAGCAGAGGCGCGGAACAGGTCCTAAATAAATGTATTATATCAACGGTTACCTAACATTTGTTGTGGTGGGGCTCATTGTACAACGACAAGTGTCCATAACATCGTAATCAACTTCACGTGTCCACTCAGATGACTCAACAACCTATAGTACAGTGTTTCTCTAAGCCGTATAAATGCGTAAACGAATGCTGCTTACACTTCGTTTCTGTAAAAGGGACTCCTGAGCTCTAACGCGGGCACGGGCATTACGTCGGACAATGAGCAGCTACTTACACGCCGGTAAAGCCAACGTGCCTGTTGAGCCCGCGATATGTACTACAATCGGCGTCAGAGGAAACGCAAATAGCGGCAAGCATTCCCAGTGGTATATAGTGTGCGCCGTCCAGTTATCATCATGGGCAGGCGCGCATATATGCCGAGTGCTGCCGAACCAGATGCACATTCCTGTCAGTGGTGATGACTGGAGGGAGCGCACTCTACCACTACGAATACTTGCCGCTGTTCGGGTTTCATTTGACGCCGTTAGTACACTGCTAAATTACACAAAGATGCCGATCCATCTCGCAGCATTGACTCATATTGTGGCTTAGGTAGCTCGTCGCTGACTGCTTCGCATGAAACCTTACCAGGATGCGTGGTATTTGCAGGAATATTTCCATTCCTCTTCTGTCTGACTTTATTTCCTATACTATTCATTATTTATTTGTTTGTTTGTTTTTCCTTCTGTTCCGTGGCACGTACCCACTCTGGGGGGATGGGCCAAGAATGCGTAGTTGAAATTTAAAAGGTTATTCGAAGAATGTGAAGTGGTTAACAAAATAATAATAATAAAAAAGAAGAGAAGAAATGGCAATAATAGGTAATACATAAAATAAAGACTTCAAAAATTATGCTATTTTGCTCGTATTCCAGACTGCTGTATTAACTTGATCGGAACAATTTTTATGAGGTTAGTTAGATTTTACCGCATTTTAATAATGAGTATTTTTGAAGGCAAGATGAATGGTACACGTTTAGTGGTTTGCATGAAATTACACGCGGCATCGAAGACATCACTATGGCAGTATCCCAACCCTGAGGCAACGAAGCTTAGTACAATTGCCTCAGCTAAGTTTAAGCCTATTTTTGAAAGCTGAGTAATGAGGAGTCGTGATTCATTACCATCAACATCATCGTCGTCATCATCACCCTGACTACACCCACTTCAGGGCAGACATCTCTCCCATATTCCGCCAGTCAACTGGGTCCTGTGCTTGCTGCGGCCAAGTTGCACCCGCAAACTTCTTAATCTCATCTGCCCACCTAACTTTCTGTCTCCCCCCTCACGCGTTTGCCTTCTCTCAATGACCAGCGGTTATTTTAACTACGTGTTACATGCCCTGCCCATGCCTTTTTCTTCTTGATTTCGACCAACATGTCCGACTAAGATGTTTCTTCCCTGAACCACTCTTATCCCTTACGGTTACACATGTAATATTTCTTTTCGTTGCTCGCTGCGTCGTTCTAAATTTCAGTTGAACCCTGCGTAGATAAGTACCTGTAAAATACAGCTTTTATATAACTTCCTCTTGATGGACAGTGCTAAATTACTCTTCATAACTTGAGAACACCAGCCGAATGTGCTCCATTTCATTCTTTTCTTCTAGTCACTTCAGTTTCGTGGTTCGGCTCAGTGGTCATTTCTTTCTCCTTCTAAGCATACGCATCCCTTTACCACTTCCAGTGCCTCGCTACCAATAGTGCAGTGTGGTTGTCTTCAAATACTGTTGCACATTACTTTAGTTTTTTGCACATTAATTTTCTGATTAACCGTTCTGTTTTCCTTGTCCAATTAAGTAAGCATGAGTTGCAGTTCCTTCCCTGAGTTACTCATCAATGCAATGTCATCAGCGAATCGGAGGTTACTGAGGTACTCTCCATTAACTCGTATCTCCCTAACTTTTCCCAGTCTAAATTTCTGAAAACCTCCTGTAAGAACGCGGTGAATAGCGTTGCGAAAATCGTGTCTCCCCTGCCTTACACCCTTCTTTATTGGAATTTTGCCGCTTTCTATATGGAGGACTATGGTAGCTGTGGAGTCGTCGTAGTTTTCGTTATTTTCCTTTCGAAAGAAGCGTATTTATTTGTACCTACGAAATAAACGCTCATGTCAGCCAACGCCAAGTCCTCTCTGTATTTCTTGTCCCGTTCACCGGCGCTGTTCCCTCTGATGGAGCCATGTCAACAAGCTCAAATTCATACCCTTTTAGAGTCGAAGTAGATTTCTTCCACTATTTTTATATATGGCTCGTTGACGTCCTGACTCTGCAGTGTCATCATGACTGCTGACATCTCGACCGAATCAAATATCAAACCGCTCCTCCCGATATATTAGGCTGGTGCTATGCCTCTCTCGATGGTAGTTTTCCACCTGCATGCTCCTTCCCCATTTCATCTTTGTGTCTTGTATCTGTGTTGATGTGCATTGTGTTGGCATTAAAATAGCAATAAAAAATGTCTACACATGCTCGTAAACCATGCTGTCGCTTTTTCTCCGCTGCCCGACTATCGTTATACCAGCGCAGGAACATGTTCCATACTACTGCAAAAGGAAGAGATAGAGAACGTAAGAGTTAACACTCCGGCTGGCTGGTCTGCGCAATATGGTGGTATAAGGAAAGGAAAAAAGTGAAGAGAAAAATACAGGATATAGAAATAATTACGCAACAAATGGAGCCTGATTTCACAGGATCCGGCACTACCAGACCCTCAGAAATTCCGGTCCTTGGTCTCTTTCAAACTCTCTAAGAAATAATCGAGTAAAAAGGGTGTCTTTTTGCTACACAACTATAATCGTCATTTAGCCCGCGTACTTTCCTGGCGTTATCACAGCCGTCCCGGCACTTCCCGGTCACGAACGCCGCGCGCGTTATCGGCGTGACATAGCATTCTTGATAGGAATGTGCCGACAGCCGGGTTTTCAAGAGAGGAAACGCGAGAAGAATTGTAGAAGTCAGCTCGCGCCACGCCGGGAAACTCGGCGCGTCGGCTGCGCGGACTGTCTCCCTTGATGGGCGTGGCTCGCGGCTGCTGATCCTCGGCGCATGCGTGGCTAGGCGAGGGTATACCCAGGTGGTGCACAGGGGTGGCTTGGTTATTGATAAGCAACGGCGGGGAGGGTTTTTTGCGGACACACGACGTTTTGTCTCGAGTTTTAAGAGATTCGCTCAAGTGGTGCCAAGCCTGAAGGAAGGGTAGAGTAAAGTAGATGATTCAAACTATAGCTCATACCCACACCGGGGGGATTCGCACCGAACCCAATAGTTTTTAAAAGACACTTCTTAAATTAAAGATTCAATTTTGTTCATTTAAGATGAAATTAGTGGAGATGGGCGGCCTCCTTTGCTTTTCGTTATTTTAACACGAAAATGTTTTATGGTGTGGTTCACCTCAGCTCCACTGACGCATTTCCGTCACGTATATGACGTTGTAAAATATACACGAACAGATGGCGCAGAAAAAACAGGAAGACACAATTCCGTCGCCGGGAGTCCAACCTACGACCCCTTGCCCCGTAGCGCGCGGAGCGAATCGACTCGGCCACAGAGCGTACGTGCGTCAGCTTACTAACGGCGCGCTATTTATATAAACCATTTACCATTGGCGGTATTCAGATCTCGGTGGCTTCAGCGTGTTCTCGTTATCACTAGCGAGATGGCGCGAAGGGCGCGCTTTAAAGGTCGTCGTTCCGCACGTTGCGATGCGCGCGCGCCTCTGCAAGGCTTGGTCACTCGTGCGCGCGCGCTTATCTCGTGATGGGGGGCGGCTTGTACGTCTTGTGCTTTCACCGCATGATTGCGTTTAAGTCGCAGAGAGCACAAAGGTCACTTCGCTCGCTGCAGCGGTCGCGCTTTCGAAAAGAGCGCACTTTGTTCAGAATCAAAGATGTAACATTTGTGACAGTTGTTAGTTGGTGTTCGTCCTGTGTATACTTACGTGTTTTTTTCGTGCGTCCTTACTTGTGTTTAAGCAGAGCGCTTCAAGAGTCGAGCTGTGACAGTTCTTAGTCCGCGTTCGTCCTGTTGATGTTCTTTTCGTGAAGTCTTTCTGCTTTAAGAACGCGCAGAAAGTTGAGAGCTGCTTGCCGTTCTTCGCGAAACATTGCAATTTGTTGCTATCCGCCTAGTGCGCTGATGCTTTGAGCTGTACAGGTGGCGCCACCAATGTCGAACCAGGGGGCGGAAACTCCCTATACCTCCCATGTGTCGCGCTCTCGCATGTTGATACGCAGCGGCAGCGCCGCTTTTACTACTGGCGGCTGCTGGGCATCCAACTAGAAATAAATCACAAACAGAACATTTCTTTCATGACGTCACTGGTGAGATCACCAAATAGAGGGAAAGGGCGCAAAACTGAGAGGAGGAGGGTTGCCGGGGAAGCTCTCCTTTCCCACTTCGCATGCAAGCGGGATGTGTTCGTTCCCTCTTTCAGGTCCGCTGGCCGCTTGGGCGACGCGGCCATTCGCAAAATTTCGTTAACATTTTTGAAAATTTAGTTCGTGTGTTCTGAAGTGGCGAAACTTAAGCGGACCGATTGCTCAGTAAGACAAAACTCGATCGACACAAATAAAATTAATTTTTTATTGCATGTTTCGTATAAAAAAAACAGACATACGCGTAGTGTGAAAGTGTCAACCTATAAAAGCAGCTTTAATCCACAACTGAAATATGGACATAAGACATAATGAGCAAAGATTGGACCCAGAATATCCGAACCAATGCGAAAATTATCTACAATCACGAGCAGGACACGTCGTGTTTGACTCAATCACGTTTGTTATGACGGTGCACATATTTTTCTTACAGAATTTGACTACCAAACGAGGCAGAAGTTCAGAGCAACAGAGAGGTTTGAAGCGATGAGAAGTTCTTCAAGAAAGAACGTCGCTGAAAACAATGTTTCGGCAAGTTGACTTGTCTTCGTCAGGGCAGCAGCGTTGCCTTGACGAAGAAAAGTTCACTTGTCAAAACGTTGGCTCCAGCGACATTTCCTGTAACGATTTCTAGAAGCATTCAGTCCATCACATGTATTTCAGTGACAGTATTAGAAGTGAAGAACCACAAAACTTCAAACTGGGTACATGAATTTCATGAACAGGAAGGAGCCTAAAATTACTTCACATCATTTGAGCTACATGCAAAAAGTAAAAGATGAAAAGCTATGTAGCCGAGCCAACACCTATTCAAGCCTTTCATTAAACGTATTTTGCCGACACCGGGTGGGCTGTCGTCTTGACCAGTAGTCTAGCGACACTGCGCTTATGTCAGTACAGTCAGGCTTGCAGAGAACTGGGTTTACTCATGCAGTCATGCAAAATTAATAACTGCTAGCGGGAGATGTGGAATTTTAGATGCGAATCATCATATGCTCGGGGCTATGTCCGTCCCTCCCGCGTCCCCCCGTCCGGCGTCCCGCGTCCGGCCACTTTCATGAAGTAGGGAAGCCTCCATTATGCGAACCAGAACACTGTAGTAATATGAAGGCCGTCAACCCTACCACAGTCATCAGAATCATGGCCGAGAGCACAGAGAGGCTGCTTAGCAATGGCTAGGCAGGCGGTGTCTGTCGCCCAGGTTGACCCCATTCCTTGATCTTGCTTGCATGTGTTTGGAGGGGGGCTTAGTCGGTCCCTCCTTCCCGCATCCCAAACCACCACAGCTCATGCGCGTCCCCTCCCCCCTATCTCTCCTACGCTAACCCCCTTTCTCTCCTCTAGAAATCTTCTACTCTACGGAGCGGCCCCCCGCGTCCCACAGCGCGTCCCCTCCCCTATGCTCTCCTACGCTCACCCCCTTCCTCTATTCTAGGAATCATATACGGAGCGGCACCCGCGTCCCACATCCCCACAGCGCATCCGCGTCCTCTCCCCCCCTCTCTCCTCTAGGAATCCTCTACTCTACGGAGCGGCTTCGGCGTCCCACATCCCCACAGCGCATGCGCGTCCACTGTACCAGAACACTGTACTACAGTGTTCTGGTTCGCATAGTGGGTGCTTCCCTACTTCATGAAAGTGACCGGACGCGGGAGGGACGGACACAGCCCCAAACATAAGATGCTTCGCATCTAAAACGCCGTCTTGTAGGAGGCCATCTTGCACTACGAACATAAGTGCACGTCTGAAGCATTGCCGTTGATGCGATGGCAGCTGAGCGAAATCAGGGCTTATCCGACGTGTGGCCATGACTTTTGAACGTTGCAACGTCCAAGGAAGACGCGACCGCGACGAAGGAGACGAGTCCAGACCAGGGGTCGGTTTCTCTGTATACCTCCCATAGGGATATAGAATTCAAACGCTCCGCCGCGGTAGCGCCTAGAGCGTCAAAAAATCCGTAGAGTTACGCGCCTTGCGAGTGGCGGCTCGCTAATGGCGGCGATTACGTAGCGGTTACGTAGTGACTACGCTGTTGGCGTCGTCAGGGCAACAGTAACAACAGCCGCTCGCTTCTTGCACCCTCTCCCTCTCACTCGGCGCGCCTTTCTTGTTTTTTTTTTCTTTTTTGGAGGTGAGAGCGGGGTTGCTTTATCTCCTCTCATGCCGCGCGCCGCTTTTTTCTTTTTTTTTTTTTTTGCCGCTTGCTTTTTTTTTTCCTCTCGTGCCGCGCGCCGTTTTCCTTTTTTTATGCCGTGTGCTTGGCGCGCCTTTTTTTTTTTAAATGCGAAGGCATTTCATAGTCGGGCTATGTCACGCATCCGGCGTTGTCCAGCGTTGTCCAGCGTTGTCCGCGGAGGAAGAGGATAGGTTGAGGAGGTAAGCGCCGGCAAGTGTTAGATGTGAAGCATCTTATGGCGAAGCTTAATCCGGTGGTGGTGGTGTGCGGCGTGACCACCCTTACTGCGCATGCGCAAACCCTTTAAAATAAAAATAAAAAACCTCCTCTCTCCCTCTCTCTCCCGCGGCAACTACACCCTCACTGCGCATGCGCCTCCCCTTCTCTCTCCCCCTGCTACGCTGCCCCCCTCTCTCCTCTAGGCATCCCTGCCCGCGGCGTCCACACTCCCACTGCGCATGCGCGTCCCACCTTTCTCTCCTCTCCTACGCTCCCCCCCCTCTCTCGCCTCGCGACGCCGACGCAGGCAGCGTCTGCTAGCGAGTTTCTTGGTTGAAAAAACCGACTGCTCGCGCTGCACAACCGTTCATTGGCCACCCCGTATATATGGCAATGGATCTTGACCTCAAGGTGGTGCCGGTGGGAGATTTCTCCTGTGCGTTGTTGAACAATAAAAATTCGCAGCGTGCGCGTTAACTAAAAGCCGAGTGCGAGTCTCTGTGTCCAGTCGGAGTCTTCTGTCTCTCATTGCACATTAGCAGCGATTGGCATGTTCCAGTAGGAAACACCGCTCCATCACTGCGTGCTTTACGCATCCCCAGTTTTCTCTCCTGCGCAATGCTGCGATGAGCGCCAGTGTCAACGCCGCCGCCGGTGTAAGCGTTAGCGCCCGCTGCTTCACATCTACACATGGTTCCCTTTAGCGGAAGATGGTGTAATTTTTTATCTCTCCGCTCTCACTCCCTTTCCCATAGCAGCAGCTGCGGGCGCGCGCGCTTATCCTCGCCCCTAGCAACCGGAGTTGGTGGTGCGGGCGGAGTAGCGGAGAGTGAGTGGAGAGGAGGAGCGCGCTCTGGAGTGTGAGGGCGCTCTCATCGCGGAAGCTCGGCGGAGCTCCCGCGTTTGTGGAGAGTGTAGCAGAGGGTAGGTGCAGTGCTTCGCCGCTCCTTCTCTCGCCGTTCGCTCTCTCTCCTCCCTGCGCCCCACACTCCCGTCCGCTCGCTCGCACGTATATATAAATGGAGTGAAGCGCGCGCTAAATGCATTCGCATTTCCTCACAATTCCCTTCGGGGAGGTGGGGGGCATTTTTTCTTGCGTGCGCGCGTGCGCTGTGCTTTATCGCGGTGCGCAGTGCGTTTGAATGCACGCAGCCAGTATGTGCCAGAGCATAAGGACGACTTCCACCCGCAAAGTATCTTGACATCGTTTTATTGGTCCGTTTCCGAAACAAAATATTTCTACACAATGAACACGATAAAGATCAGAAGAACAGAAGGGAAGAATGCACAATGTGTCCATGACTAAACAGCACAAAATCTCATTGCAAAGTTCAGAATTTAGAAATTTAAAAAATCGAACACATTGAAATGTGAAGGCCCCTTGGCGATTAAACATATAAAGAACATGACTTTCCTTAGGTGCAATACTGACCTAAGCGCAGAGGAGCCTTTGATGAGACACGGTAACGAAGTTTAAAGAAATTTCAATGCATGGCAAAAACAATAAAGAATCGCAAGACATCTAAATATGAAATAATAATGCAATGATCTACTTATTAACCGTTGTACTGATGCGAAACACACAACAACCACTCATATATTTGCTTAGATGTTGCTAAAATATATATGGAATGCAGGACACCTTCACTGCTGATAAATCAATTGAAAAAAAAAAGCAGATTTCGCGGAGTAAGTAGTACATTTCACTAAAAAGAGCAAGACACATTATTAGGAATTGACCACTACTTAAGAGTTAGCTGGTGGAAACGGGATGAATGGCGATGGTCAGTTTATGCAGCAGCACATAACGTTCGAAGAAAATTGAAGGACACTTTGTACATTCCAAAGTGTGTTCGGCGAAAGCGTGTGGCCATTCCACTGATTATGCCATGTCTTTTTTCTTTTACACTCTCAGTGGGATAACACACAAACCGAATGTGTGCGTGTTTTCTTTTTTTACCGCGAATCGCAGCGAGACGCGAGACTCATCTTCCGCCGTTCGCATGCGTTAGTATTTTCTCGCGCTTTGCGCATCGTGCAAACGCCATCCGCGTTCCAGCTCTTAAATTGACGGACCCTTTGTAAATTCGAAAGTGTATTCCGTGAACGCCTGGGTTCATTGAGACGGCGTCGGTCAGAATGATTGCAAACTCTGGGCACAGCGACGCCACGCAAGCAAAGCGCGAGCGCTATAGAGTCCGACGCGACCGGCGTTCGTTTGCGCATCCCGGCGGCCACCTGGCTCCGTGCCAGAGCTCGGATGGACGGACGGACGGACGGACGGACATGGACGGATGGACAGACGGACGGACGTCGGACGGACACCGGACGGACGTGAGCATGAGACATTAAAGGCTTTCGCCTTAAAGATTACACCATCTCCCGCTAAAGGGAACCATGTCTAGATGTGAAGCAGCGGGAGCTAACGCTTACACTGGCGGCGGCGTTGACGCTGGCGCTTATCGCAGCGTTGCGCAGGGGAGAAACCTGGGGAGGAGCAAAGCACGCAGTGATAGAGCGGTGTTTCCTACTGGAACATGCCAATCGCTGCTAATGGGCAATGAGAGACAGAAGACTCCTGCTGGACACAGAGGCCCGCACTCCGCTTTTAGTTAACGCGCACGCTGCGAATTTTAATCTTTCGACAACGCACAGGAGAAATCTCCCACCGGCACCACCTTGGAGGTCAAGATCCATTGCCATATATACGGGGTGGCCAGTGAACGGTTGTGCAGCGCGAGCAGTCGGTCTTTTGAACCAAGAAACTCGCTAGAAGACGCTGCCTTGCAGACGCTGCCTGCGTCACGTCGCGAGGCGAGAGAGGGGGGGAGCGTAGGAGAGGAGAGACAGGGGGAAGACGCGCATGCGCAGTGGGGGGGTGTGGACGCCGCGGGGAGGGATGCCTAGAGGAGAGAGGGGGGAGCGTAGGAGGGGAGAGAGGGAGGGGACGCGCATGCGCAGTGAGGGTGTGGCCTCCACGGGGAGGGGTGCCTAGAGGAGAGAGAGAGGTGGAGAGGAGGTTTTTTATTTTTGTTTGAATGGGTTTGCGCATGCGCAGTGGGGGGTGTGGATGGACGGGCGCCGGACGGACGGACGGACACCGGACGGACGTGAGCATGAGACATTAAAGGCTTTCGCCTTAAAAGCGTATCACTCAACGGTCAGGTGAAATAAGCCTACTACACAGCTTTTCTTATACCGGGAATACAATGTCTAGCCGAAGATAACGTCATTGAATGGAGGATGTCATGCCGGTAACACTGAGCACTTCATTGTGATAAACACAAACAGCAAAACTGTACATATAGGACACTCAAGACTCACAAAAAAAAAAGACTCTCTCATGCCTACACATGAATTCTTAGGGCAGTTTTTCCATAGGTAATTACTAGAGGCCGGATTTTTAGGCACTAAAAATCGTGTTTTAGGCGGCAAAAATAGGCAGGAGAAACGCAGTTTTAGGCCCCCCAAAATCGTAAATATAGGCACAATAAATTTTTACAAAAACTCAAATTTTCGAATAAGGACGTGCGCGACCTGGTCTACGACAGGAAAGCAAACAAATGTTATATTTTATGATTGTACAAAGGCGTTAATGATTTAACATAGCCATGCAATGGTCCCTTTTCGGGCACGGTTTCCAGAACACGGTCTCTCATTTTATTGTCCAGAATGGTAAGTTAAGTGTCCACCATCGAATAAACACGCTCCTGGGTCTGCTTCTTTTCGGCATGGCTGGGAAGGGCAGCACAGGATTCAATAGCCAGACCGCTAAAAGGCCAGAAGGGTCTGTTAGCCTCGTATTGGCCGGGTCTAATAGCGCAGGGTCAATTTGTCATCTTTGTGTGAACACTATAAAGGGCCCCTTACCAGGTTTGAGCGTTTTGAGCTAGAAGTGTAATGCATGCACTACGCTAACGATCACGTCTGCCAAGATTTGCAACGCTACGCTCCCCGGAAGGAGGTGAAATGTCAGACTGAATGCCTCGTGCCCTTTATCTGACCAGCGCGCGCACCAATGTGGGGGAGGTGAAGTTCAACAAGGAATGGTGCTGTGTATGTCACAGTAGTACATGAAACTGCTAGAATTATTCGAGGCTACATGTGTAATTTGTGCAATATGTTGCTTGAACAGAAGAATGAAAGTTAATAGAAATATTAAAACATACAAACGGAATGTGTGCGCGTTTTTCTTTAGCTTTTTCTTCGAATCGAGAGCGATGCGAGACTTAGCTGCCTGTATTTCTTTTGTGTTCGTGTTTTCGCCGTTCCCGCGTCGTGCCGGCGCCAGCCCTGACAACGCTTAGCATGTTTTTGGTGCATCGTCCCTTACAGCAGTTCCAGCTGTGCGACGCGCTGTGTCGTGGTAAGGATACAGGAGCCATGCCAGCCTCTCCAAACGCATAGACGGATCCATCCCACAGAAACAGGCACTACACTATATAGAGCGAACGCCGAAACGATACAACACCGCTTGTGCGCACGACCTGGCTTGGGCATGTCATGTGCACATAGTGTAATCTTGCGTGCGCATAGCGTGTTGATGCGTCAACGTCGTGTGATCTTCCGGCTCCGAGTTTCTCTGATACCGAAGAGGGCAGGGAAGGAATTTGGCTTGCGAGTGGCAAAGGTTTCAAGCTCACCTACCGGCATCATGCTTTCGCGGCTCGTAATGAACCAATTGAAAAGTTCTTGTGGTACAAAGCTCTTCATTGGGCACGCGAACACTTCCAGTATCTGACTAAAATTTCTCATGTGACCTGGTGAAGCGCCCTTTAGAGTAAATTGCAAACGAAACAAAAGCCAAGTGCACATCTGATTTTTTTACCTACTTTCTACTTTCCCCTAACGTCACTCCATGGTTTCGCATTCGCTCTGCATATTCCTGCTGCTGCGCGCAGGCACCTCCTGTTTTCTGGCCCCCCACCACGCCCAAGTCTTCAAGGAGGTGCTTCAATTCCATGGGAACACTGAACTGGAAAACCGGCGGTAAAAGCCGCCCGCCACGTCCTCGGCCATAGACGCCACTCTCCTCTTCTTCCCCTCTCCTCTTCCCGCCTTTATTTTCCTCTCCCCATTCCACTGTACACGCTGGGACGTGTTCCCGTTTAGGGTTGCAGAATAGCGTCTTTTCCTCTCCCCTGCTCCAACCGTTCGCGCCATGTCAGTGCGGTGGGTAAGGTGGCCGGCGCGTCCCATTTCACTGCTGCTACCGGTTTCTTCCCGGATGTTTGTTGAACTAGGGAACCCCATAAAGTTCCGAAACGTCAATTTTGCCCGGTAACATGAATTACGGCCTCAAACTGTACTCGAAAGCAAAATTTGAGGCTAAATAGCGTTCATATAGGCACCAATTTTGAAAATAGGCATTTATGGGCACTTATAGACATTTAGGCACAAACCCCAAAAATAGGCATTTATAGGCACTATAAAAACACTATAAAAGCACTCCTTTACCCCTAATTCATGCTCATATATCAAAGTGGCGCGATAGGAACGCAAGGAAAAAATAGGCATTTGCCTATAATCCGGTCTCTAGTAATTACAGAGATAGTACATAAACACGAAGAGCACTTCTTTAGCTGTAAGTATACTGACATAATATTCACGCGCCGAAAAAAAAAGCACCGGGGGGCAGAATAGAAAGCTGGTCCCCTTGAGTTGCGGATGGTGACTTCGCAGACAGAAGATTTCACAGCTATCAACCCCTCCTTGGGCGAACGCATCAGTTGTTGCCTTCTCCAATACTCCGACAACGTTCCCGTCCTGAAAAAAAAAAGCGATTGAGAACTATGAATTCCAACGCTACAAATTACGCAGACGCATCACGGAAACGTCGTTTCCTCGACTCGGCTGAGTGCAAGCTGCGAACCATCGAGTCGCAGAAACGCGTATTTAAACTATGCGGAATGATAAACTGGCAAAAAAAAAGCAAAACCCACTTCCTAGCCAGCAGTCATGTCAGAGACGCAAAAGTTAAACTATGAGTGCTTTAATTTCATTGCTTCAAGGAACAGCGATATTAACCGTAACCTCGTGCTCTCCACGATTCCGCTATATTGAAAAACAACAACTGTTGCCGAACTGCAATGGAGCTACGCATGTGTGGCCGCGAACGCAAACCGCATACTCACCTTTAGTTTTTCGGAGCATGGAAGAATCTTGCGGAACTCGGATGGTCTTGAAGTATCCGTGCACCATTGCACGATGTACAAATTCTGCATGCCGTTAACCATCACGTCGCAAGAGCGCACACGCAGACACCGCAATAACTACACACGCCGGCCAAGTAACGGAACATTACGAAACTTTGCATAACGGCCGGCGGCTTCGACGGGCTCCGATGGCAGCGGCGAAGCACGGCTGCGCGCGGCCCGCGCCGGCGCGGGGAGCACGGGGAGCACGGCTTTGCTGG
Organism: Rhipicephalus appendiculatus; assembly: GCA_030522465.1. Taxonomy (NCBI): domain Eukaryota; kingdom Metazoa; phylum Arthropoda; class Arachnida; order Ixodida; family Ixodidae; genus Rhipicephalus; species Rhipicephalus appendiculatus. Next base: position 339,812 of record JALIZH010032975.1, read on the forward strand.
CACGGCTGCAAGCGCTGCCATTGGCTGCTTTAATTTTGCCTCGCCATCGACTCTAGCGCCAAATTCGTCTTCAGTTATCGCTCCTCTGGCTGGCGGCTCATTTCAAGATGCTGGCTGCGGCGTAGGCTCGGACGTATCTACTTGAGACGCTGGAGCGGCCGGCTTTCCGACCGCTGTCCAGACGCCCAGCTGGTCTGGTTGAGTGCGCTGCCGCTTGCACTGCGCGCACTCCCACGGCAACCGAAAGAAATAAAAGAAGTGGAGAGAGGAATTCACTTGGAACGTGCTAAGGCGGTGGAAGCGAGGAGAAGTCTCTAGTAGAGGTGTGCACGGGCTCCGGGTAGCCCGAAAGCCCGAGCCCGGCCCGGCCTGCGGGCCGGGCTCGGGTATGCGGACGTCTTCCCCTCTCGGGCCCGGGCCGGGCTACTCATCTCGGGCTTCGGGTGGGCGGGGCCAGGTGCAAAGGCCGCATCAAACCAAATATATAGACGTTGTGCCGGAATTGTTTTCTAGCACTTAGCGATGAGCACACAGATCACCTGTGTGATTATTTATACATGCAATAATCCTCCTGTCCTGCATCAGACATACTAAACTTCTGGAAGAACAAGGAGTCTAATTATTCCAAGCTTCCTATGCTTGCGAAAAAAATATTTGCGATTCCGGCTACAGTGCGAGCAGCGAACGGAACTTCAGTTCGACGGGATATGTGATGCAGGAGCGCCGCACTTCACTGAAGTCCGAATCACTGCACAGCATGTTATTTTAAACAACTTGTAATCCGTGTATACACACATAAATGTGTCGTTTGCGTATGTTTAACTTTGATATGTTGAATAAAATGCCACATGATCAAAAAGTGATATCTTGTCTCCGCAGCAAACTTTCACAGTGTCGGGCCGGACCGGGCCCTGGTTTGTGTTTTTGTACGTCGGGCCGGGCCGGACGGGCTCGAAGCTCTTTAGGGTCGGGCTCGGGCGGGCCTTCGACGCAGTGAGTGGGCCCGGGCCGGGCTCGGGCTTGAAAATTAGGCCCGTGCACAGCTCTAGTCTCTAGTCTGGTATGAAATATTTTCGAGAGATGGCGCTCGTTTGTTTTTGAACAACAGATGCGCGAACGTCATTCAAAATGCATGGGATCCTTTGGGTGCTTGGGAGAGGGGGGCTACCGCTTTTCGACGCACTAGTTGCTAGGGGAGCCGAGCGATAGCGCCACCATACCGGTGCACGAGGCGGATAGCATTGATTTCTTCGCCCTTGTAGTGAAACAATACACAATAAACGCACAACTGCCTTTGTGAAGACATGTTTCACTTTCATGTTATACCGATTCCAATACCATAGTTATCTTTTTCTCTGTCTTTTAGATGCGAAGCATCTTATGCTCGCTGTGGGAGCGGCTCCCGCGTCCCACAGCGCATGTACGTCCCCCTCCCCATCTCTCTCCTCTCCTACGGTCCTCTCCTCTAGGAATCCTCTACGAAGCGCCGCGCACGACAGCTGGTGCGACAGCTGCATACTGCGCTGGGAGCGCCACGGTAGTTCCGCGGTATGAAAATGACGGAGCGCGCGCGCCTCATTTTCTCTCCTGTGCAGCGCCACGATGAGCGCCCGGGCTGCTGCCGCGAAACGAGAGCGGCGACGTTTCTCCCGCTCAAGCTAACCATCTCCCTGCTGCTTCGCAGCCACACATGGTTCCCTTTTTTTCCTCTCTTTGTTTCTCTTTCTCTTTCTTCTTTCAGTCTCTTACTTTGCTCTATTTATTTATTTGTCTTTCTGTGTATTTCATTCCCGCTCTGTCTCTCTTTCTTCACTTTCTTCCCTTTCTTTCTTGCTATCTATCTTGATTCTCGCTTACTCTGTCTTTCTATCTCTTTCTCTCTCATTTTTCCTTTCCTCCCACTCTTGCTTTCTCTTACTCTGTCTGTCTAGGTCTGCTTTTAAATGCGAAGCATTTCTTTGCGTTCTGTAAGCACTTTTGCGTTTCTATCTACGTATCTATCTATCTATCTATCTATCTAGCCGCCTACGTCGGTGCTCTCGTGATCGCCTCCTTAACTTGGTGTAGACCAAAATTTGTATGGGAGGGTAAAAGGTATTGGCAAATATGTCGGGCTGGTCATGACATGAATAACGTGAAAATCCTGTTGCAAACGTCGTCAAACCCTTTCCTGCAGACACGTGTGGCACATACCCGTCTACCACAGGCCGTGGTATGCGGGTATTTGATAATTTATATCTACCCAGGAATGGCGAGGACAGACATTAGTAATTTAGAAGCCAGAGCGTTAAGAAAAACTGACGTCGGCAGCGTTGACTCGACGAATGCAAATAATAAATATCAGGGTCCCAGCAGGAATCGAACCCAAGCAATCTGCGTGGCAATCAAGTATTCTACCACAGAGCCACGCCAGGTCTCGGAACTACTTTGAAAAAAAAACGCCCCCACCTCCCCGAAGGGAATCGTGAGGAAATGCGAATGCATTTCGCGCGCGCTTCGCTCCATTTATATATGGTGGTCGTGCTTCGAATAAGGAAAAGGCACCTAATTTCTGCAGCCCGGTCGGGAGCACGGGGAAGCGCCTGTTTTTTTTTTTTTTGCTTTTGTTCTGTTTTTTTTTTCTTTTTATTTCTTTTTTATTTTTTTTTATTTTTTCCCTTTTTTCTTTTCTTATTTTTTTTTTTCATATATAGCTCCGCCGAGCTCCCGCGATGCGAGCGCCCTCACGCACTTGAAATGCATTCGCATTTAAAACTGGGGATGCGTAAAGCACGCAGCGATGGAGCGGTGTTTCCTACTGGAACATGCCAATCACTGCTAATGTGCTATGAGAGACAGAAGATTCCGACTGGACACAGAGACTCGCAGTCCGCTTTTAGTTAACGCGCACGCTGCGAATTTTTATTGTTCAACAACGCACAGGAGAAATCTCCCACCGGCACCACCTTGCAGGTCAAAATCCATTGCCCTATATAAGGAGTGGCCAGTGAACGGTTGTGCAGCGCGAGCAGTCGGTTTTTTCAACCAAGAAACTCGCTAGCAGACGCTGCCTGCGTCGGCATCGCGAAGCGAGAGAGGTGGGAGCGTAGGAGAGGAGAGAGAGGAGGGGACGCGCATGCGCAGTGGGAGTGTGGACGCCGCGGGCAGGGATGCCTAGAGGAGAGAGGGGGGGAACGTAGCAGGGGGAGAGAGGAGGGGAGGCGCATGCGTAGTGAGGGTGTGGTTGCCGCGGGAGAGAGAGGGAGAGAGGAGGTTTTTTATTTTTATTTTAAAAGGTTTGCGCATGCGCAGTAAGGGTGGTCACGCCGCCCACCACCACCACCGGATTAAGCTTCGCCATAAGATGCTTCACATCTAACACCGGCCGGCGCTTACCTCCTCAACCTATCCTCCTCCTCCGCGGACAACGCTGGACAACCCTGGACAACGCCGGACAACGCCGGATGCCTGACATAGCCCGACTATGAAATGAATTCGCATTTAAAAAGACCCTATGCAGGCGCAATGTTGGTGAAACGTCAATTGTGGTTGCAGTGCAGGCTATCTAACTTTATAAACATTACATATGTACTCCTATGAGGCAGCCGTCATGTCGAGTTAATGTCAATTGTATACTTAAGCGCCATCCGCTGTAGTTGGTCCACGAAGCACTATCCAGGGCTACCATCCTCGCAAGCACAAGCGTGACATATCAGCTTACCGTTCTGGTGTTGGTAATACCCATGTTTCTGTTGGCATCGTTACGCAACTGTAAAGAACTAGTTATACGAAACATATGCGACTGTTGAACGTATGTCTGTGCGTACAACTTTTGAACATATATTTAACGTCACTTCGTAACGTTTCGCTCAATAAAAAATTACAACCTAATCCCCCTGCCTCCGCATGCTTCGCATAACACCGATTCCCATGGTACTTGGGATCTGCCAATTTTTTCTGTCTCACTTTTGTGTCTGTTTCTTTCTACATATTTCTCTCTGTGTGTATTTCTTTCCCCATCATTCTATATTTTTTTACAGTGAAGGTGATCTCGGTCAAGCCGTGCATGTCCGCGATTCGTGGTAATACTTGAGGGCACCATGAACAGTTATGCGCCAGAGACACTGGGTGAATCCCACTACTCACCATTGGTCCGCTAAAAAAAATTGAAGGACACTTTGTACGTTCCAAAGTGTGTTCGGCGCTGAGCTTGTGGCAATTCGACTGACTATGCCATGTCTTTTTTAGATGCGAAGCATCTTATGCTCGGGGCTCTGTCCGTCCCTCCCGCGTCCCCCCGTCCCCTGTCCCCTGTCCCGCGTCCCCCGTCCCCCGTCCCCCCGTCCCCCGTCCCGCGTCCGGCCACTTTCATGAAGTAGGGAAGCACCCATTATGCGAACCAGAACACTGTAGTAATATGAAGGCCGTCAACCACTACTACAGTCATCAGAGTCATGGCTGAGAGCACAGAGAGGCTGCTTAGCAATGGCTAGGCAGGTGGTGTCTGTCGCCCAGGTTGACCCCATTCCTTGATCTTGCTTGCATGTGTTTGGAGGGGGCTTAGTCCGTCCCTCCTTCCCGCGTCTCACACCACGACAGCGCATGCGCGTCCCCTCCCCCCTCTCTCTCCTACGCTCACCCCCTTTCTCTCCTCTAGGAATCATCTACTCTTCGGAGCGGCTCCCGCGTCCCACAGCGCATGTACGTCCCCTCCCCATCTCTCTCCTCTCCTACGGTCCTCTCCTCTAGGAATCCTCTACGAAGCGCCGCGCACGACAGGTGGTGTGACCGCTGCATACTCAGCTGGGTGCGCCACGGTAGTTCCGCGGTATGAAAATGACGGAGCGCGCGCGCCTCATTCTCTCTCCTGTGCAGCGCCGCGATGAGTGCCCGGACCGCTGCCGTGAAATGAGAGCGGCGACGTTCCTCCCGCTCAAGCTAATTATCGCCCCGCTGCTTCGCATCCACACATGGTTCCCTTTAGCGGGAGATGGGGAATTTTTTTCTTTTACACTCTCAGTGGGATGGCACACAGGCACACAAACGGAATGTGTGCGTGTTTTCTTTTTTAATTTCTTACCGCGAGAGAGAGAATAAAACATTTGTTGCGAACAAATAAGTCGCTAGTGGGTGGGCCACCTAGTCCGGGAAGACCATTGGCTCTTGCCGCCGTCCGGGCTTGGTCGACCAGGGCTTGTTCCTGCACTGGGTCAGAACCGCGAATCGCAGCGAGATGCGAGACTAATCTACCTCTGCGTTCGTATTTTCTCGCGCTTTGCGCATCGTGCAGACGCCATCCGCGTTCCGGCGCTTAAATTGACGGACACTTTGCGAATTCCAACGTGTGTTCCGCGAACGCGCGTGTCCATTGAGGCGGGGCCGGTCAGAATGGAACGCGATGCGCGCGTCACCCTCCTTGCATGATTGGAAACGCTGGGCACAGCGACGCTACGCAAGCAAAGCGCGAGCGCTGTAGAGTACGACGCGACCGGCGTCCGCTTGCGCACCCCGGCGGCCACCTGGCACCGTGCCAGGGCTTGGACGTACGGACGGACACGGATGGCCGGCAGCGCCTCCTCTATTTTTCAGTGCCTGGGCGAAGGAGCGGCGCGCAATGGGAACCAGCCGTCGGCGTTAATGCGGCTCTTCGCCGCCAGGCGCCAGCACTCGAGTAGACCCGCCGTCGCGTCTTCGCTCGCAGAAACGAATGCCGCGGCTGCATTCGAAGCTGCTATATAGGCACCGTGCAGTCAAGTTTTGCAGTGTGACTGCAGCGCCAGAACGCAAAGCCTAGCGGATGAAAAACGCAGTAATGAGACGGGGTCGGTCAAAATGGAAAGAGACGCGCGCGTCTCCTTCCCTGCTTGAGCGGGTGGATCGTGGCCACGGTGATCGTGGCCGGCCTACACGGGGACGCGTGCGCGCGTCAGTTTTCTGCGTGTCCCTAACGGTAAATGTCAGCGAACGTGGGACGGGGTAGTACGAGGAACGCAGCTCCCTCTGGTCAGTGGACGGTGCCTATGGTGCAGTTTTCGGCTGTGTTCGAGCTGTTTGAAGTATAATGAAACTTGTAGACGCAAATCGTGAAGCACTTGTCGTTCTGGGCAACTATTCCATTTAAATGGCATGAGTCGTTCGGGGCGATTCGATCTAGGCGCTCGCGCGTCGTCTGCTAGGCCGTTATTACAGAGCGCGCACCAGGCATGAGCGGAACATTGTTTTGTCACCATTATGTTCGATTGACTGAGAGTTGGTTTTCGACTGTCTGAAATTTTGGAATAAGCGTTTGCCGGGAGATAATACTGAAAGCTTGGGCGCCTGTTTGGGCATGGGGCAGCCTGCTCAACATTGTACACGCATTCATTGTGACACTGTGCAGGATGATTGCCGGTTGTTTCGCCGGTAGCGCATGTGGTGTCCACAGGCTCCGGTTGTTCAGCTTCGGAACCTAATGTCGGCACTGTACATAGCAGCGATTGCGAGGCAGCGATCCTACGGGTACATTCATTCGTTGACTGTTCGGGCGCAGCACGGTCACGTGTATTGATACTTGCCATGCTTGGTTCAGTTGTTACCTTGGGGTGCAAACGTGAAGGGTAGTCTGCAAAGACCGACGCTACTGCATCCTTCTTGAGCCGCCGCTTCTGATATTCTACGAAATCTTCGGGTCGTAAATGACGGCTAGATATTCTGGTGTAGTTTGAAGATGTATTAGGAGACCAATTATTCCGCCTAAGAACTGCAAGCCACCTTTCCCGAACACCAGCGGCAGCGGGAATTTCATAGAACGACAGCCGAATAGTGTAAAGCCTCAGATGCCTCATCAAACACAAGAACTGACCATCGGCGGCGTCAACGCGAGTGATGTAAGGAATTATCATTACGTGATAACGTCATCATATGACGTCACAGATCATAATTGTTTGCGTGATGTCACATAACGTGACGTCGTCGTATTACATCTTCGGTTTGTCAAAATGGGCCGATCACGGAGGCAGTGTATAACGTGCTGAGGTGCAGAAAGCTTGCAGTGGCTGCGATGCTTGAGGCAGTGAGAAAACCACGTTAGGTGCTGAAGTATCTCAGAGGAAAGCAGGAGATGTTCAATAGATTAGAGAGTTTTAGAATACCGTACGTAAAGCTTGCGGACGTTGCGGGCGTCACTTTACGGGAGCCCGCAAGAGGTAAGCGTATGACGCATGCGTAGTGGCGCGAAACGCTAACGCAAAGCTTTGCGTATGCTAGCTATTCTAAAACCCTGTATTGACTAGGAAGAAAAATAAGAAGCTGGCTTTCGCCTTCCAGTCGTAATAGCTGAATGCACAAGGGACCCTGAGAGCTTTTTTTTTATACGTAAATGGAAATAAGAAAAAGACAATCATGATTTCTTTCCGTTCGATTAGCAAAGTGGTACACAACAGCATGACATACTGAAGCATGCAAAGACGTAGTTGCAATAGCCTGAAATAGGAAATAAAACACGAATACTATCAAACTCGAAAGAAAGTATCGAATCAACAGCCCGGTCTGACAGACTGTCTGCGGAATACGTACAGTGGGCTAGGAAAGAAACGCGGACATGCGGCGTCGACATTCTTTGCTGTTTCGCATTTATTTTTCCCTTACAAAAAAACTTGTAGCCTGTCTGCAGCAATTCTACAGACCCTGAGTCACCCGTGATGCGGAATGTGTGAAGACAAGTGACAAACTTTTTGTCACCCCCCAGTCACCTCTGAGTAGGCAATTGGTACACCCATTCTGCAGAAAGTCTGCAGAGCGCAGGATGCAGCATGCCTGCAAAATGTCTGCGGAACACCTGCAGAACGTCTACAGAAATTCTGTAGCATTTCTGCAGAAAATCCGCAGCGTTTTGTCGCGGGTGAACAAAAAGTAATAGCGACCATTTTCATTATCACAAACAGTCAAGGGACATGCAGCTTCGAAGGGTAGAATACCGCCCAAACCCCCATCAACACGTGCCCACAACATACATGCGACAACAGCCAAGTAAATACCAAACACATAGACCACTCGCACTTCACAACCTAACACCGACCACCCGGTATATATAGCCATGTCATCTTGACCGGCCATTCAGTGCCGGTAGGAAAATTCCTATGCTTTAAAATTTTACATTTACGCGTTCACAGAATACGTGTAAAATTATGGCGGACGTGAGGCAACCATAAAACACACATATCTTTTAATCTACACTTGCAAAATGTGCAATGCTATTTTAATTAGTGACTTTTAATTATCAGCTGACAGGCTGTCGCATACGGCTGCAGCATAGCTGCAGCCTTTCTGCAGACAATCTGCAGACTAGGTCTACATGGGGGGTGACTCGTGGGTGACTGGTGGGTGGCTGGAGGGTGACTGGCGGGTGACTGAAAGGTGAAACCCATTTAATCATTGTTATCAAATGTGTCATTGTCCAGAATATATAGATACATAGGTATATGTTATATAAATCCACACGCACGCACTCTGGACGCACATTATCAGAAAAGTCTGCTTGCCGTCTGCTCGGCGTCTGCAGAAAATCTGCCGACTAGGTCTCTTTGGGGGGTGACTGGTAGGTGACTGATGGGTGACTGAAAGGTGAAACCCAATTAATCATTGTTATCAAATGTGTCATGGTCCAGAATATATAGATACACACGTATATGTTATATACATCCACACGCACGCACTCTGGACGCACATTATCAGAAAAATCTGCTTGCCGTCTGCTCGACGTCTGCAGAAAATCTGCAGACCAGGTCTACAGAAAGGTCGAGTCTGCAAGAAGGTGACTAGGGTGACTGGTCGGTGACTCGTGGGTGACAGAAAGGTCAAACCCATTTTTGTAAGGGTTGAGCGGTTGTATCCTCCATGATTGATAAAAATACAGTGTCATCCATGGTACAGACAAATGCCATCTAGCTTCTTTTTATTGCCACCACGGTCAGAGCGTGATGAAAATAGCACGCTGCTATTTTCGCGTTTCTTTCCATCACTCCCTGCACCTGTGAAGACCTGCGAGAAGCAAGAATGCAATTAAACTCGGATGCAAACAGACAATCGCGAACTTCGTAACACGCGCGGCTGTTCAGCGCCAGCTTCCCGTGGATGGATGGATGGATGGATGCTATGAGCGTCCCCTTTATAACGGGGCGGTGACATGTCTGCCACCACGCTCGAAAAAAAAACTTTCTTTTTATGTTGGCTTAATGCCTTATCTACATTGATTAAATCTATGTTATTATAGCAAAGAAAAATACGAATTCACGGTCCATCTCTCTGCCTCTTAAGGCAGAATGACCTTATTTTTCCCCATTCTTCATTTTTGTCCTTTATCGCTACTTTTCTGCCCCCCAATACTCTAAACGTCTCTTACTTATTTCTATCGCGGACGTGTTCAGCTTTCCATTGTTGTCCCTAAAACCCAAGGCTTCATGTAGACTCGTGCCCACACGTATATCTGGGTGGATATCACCACATTCAATCAGTACATGTTCCATCGTTTCCTTAGTTCCCCCACAGCATGTACAATGTTCTTCTTCGTTACAGAATCTCGCTTTATAGCTACGCGTTCTAAGGCAACCCGACCTTGCTTCAAACAGTAAAGCGCTTCCCCTTGAAATATCATAAAACCTCTCCCTCCTTATTTCGTTTTTTCCCTTTCGGTAGTCACTGAGAGCCGGCTTCTTTTCCATCGCTGTCATCCAATAAGTCATCTCCGCCTCTCTGACTTTTCGCTTAATGCTCCTTGTTGCCATGTCGCCCACACTGCTGATCGTATATTTACTGGTGAGCCTCCTAGTTCTTTTTCTCCACTGCGTGTCGACGTTTTTTCTATACAAATACCTGAAAACTTTCCCTGCCCATCTACTCTCCTTCATTTTCCTCAGCCTCTCTTCAAATCTAATTTTGCCCTGAGCTTCCCTCACTTCAAAACCTGTCCATCCCATATCACCCTTTACAGCCTCATTTGACGTCTTCCCGTGAGCGCCCAACGCGAGGCGTCCCACAGTCCTTTGATTTACATTCATTCCTGATTGCACCTCTGACTTCATGCACCACTGAGTTCCCAAATGTAAGCCCCGGAACCATCACACCCTTCCATAGCCCTCGAAGCACCTCGTACCTATTGTATCCCCATAACGCTCTGTGCTTCATGATTCATGATTCATAGTCTACTCGCGCAGCGCCGCCAAGCGGCAGCGGCGAGCGGAGGCGGAGCGCGCGCTCGACGGCCCGAGGAGAGCCTTCGCCCACGCACTGAAAAAATAGAGGAGGCGCTGATGGCCGGACGTGAGCACGAGACATTAAAGGCTTTCGCCCGTAATAATGCATTCAGTGCAACTGCCTCGATTAAGATGGACGCTCAAGAAGAAGGGAGTTGGGCCAAAGTGCGTAGGCGGGCTAGATGGTTGACCATAGTAGGATTGAACAAACACACACACACACACACACACACACACACACACACACACACACACACACACACACACACACACACACACACACACACACACACACACACACACACACACACACACACACACACACACACACACACGCACGCGCGCGCGCGCACGCACGCACGCACGCACGCACACACACAAACACACACACGCGCGCACACGCACACACACACACACACACACACACACACACACACACACACACACACACACGTTGCACTAGTGGTGCAGGTGTCAACGCGGTGGCCCTCCCTCAACCCCCCCCCCTTCCGCTCGATTTGTCGATTGCGAAAGACATAAATTACGGCTTTCCGTGGACAAAGAATGAAGACAACTAAGGGGTCCATGGCCGCCATTATCGTGGGAAAATCTTAATGTCCATAACCCAGCGCGTTACAGATTGACGGTACAGGTCTGTCGAGTAAAGACACTTGGTGGACTTAGGCGTCCCCCCCCTGAGGAATAGGAAGGGCATTCGCTATCCCCATCCCTCACCTGTGCACACGCCTATGCTTCACACCACGAGAATTTCAAGCGCACTGCAATCAATCTCATGTTACGGTCGTTTCGTTCCGCGAAGGCAAGGCTCTCGCGACAGCAAAATAAACCATTTGAGGCAGCCCCATGGCGCAAAGTCCACATTGAACTGTTTCCCAGTGCGACCTCGCACCATAAACGTTTTTGATCGATGTCTTGCGCGTATGCACGGTTTAAAGGCGCGAATAAGCACTCTCCAAATACGCTCGTGACTGATGACGCCTACTTTTTGTCCACAGCGAGTGGAAGTCTTGACTGAGTGTGTTTTATCCGGAAGTTGAAGCGCTATTTTTCCACAGTTGTCTTGGTATCGCTCACAGTCTGCGCGTGATCCTACGGCGACAGTGGGAGCGTTTTGTACTTTCGCTCTAGCACAAGTTTTCAGTGTTCCTAGTTGTAATGGTGCTTCTATATACGCTGTTAGTTTTGCTTGCAACGACCAGCCTCTGGCACGCGTGCAAGGTTGACGAGAGGGAAGGTAGGACAAAACTCTTTTTACCTGATGTGACGGGTAACATGTGCTCACCTGCTCTTCAATTCAAGCTTAGAACCATCTCTACTGGAGTTTTATTTATTTATTTATTTATTTTGCGCAGGCCTTATGGTGCGAAATCGGGACGTTAAATTATCAGTTTTAATTTGCTTTTTGCTGACGCAAAAAAACGACTCGAGCTTCACGAACTTATATTTTCTGATCTCATAAGGTTAGTAACTTGAAGGCGAACTCGGGTGATGTTGTAATACTTGCTCCTTCGTCACAGAGCATTCCTGCAATTCAAGCTAGAGCTGAATAGTTAACGAAGGTATCTCATATCTAGTTGAGTACGCCGGATATTTCGGTAGAATGGAATGTACATCGACTGACTAATTTGAAGTGGTTCCGCTTCTCGCACCATACATATTAATGGATGATGGAGGCACAGTAATACATTGATAGAGACTTCACTAATATTTTAGGGGCGAAGCTCCTTAATGCGGCACCCGTTCGTCCCTCGTCGTAGTCGTAGTCGTAGTGCGTAACCAGTCTTACGCTTTGACCTCCAAGGTGATGTCGGTGGGAGATTTCTCCTGTGCGTTGTGAACAATAAAAAATTCGCAGCGTGCGCGTTAACTAAAAGCCGAATTCTTCTGTCTCTCATTCCCCATTAGCAGCCATTGGCATTTCTCCTGTGCGTGATTAAACAATAAAAATTTTGTTCAAAACGCCGTTGATTGATGAAATAAACCAACGAAAGACGCCAGATGTTTTCTAAAAGCAAAACGAAAAGACGCCAGATGTTTCTAAAGCAAAACAAAAAGACGCCAGCTGCTTAACAAAAGACGCCAGGTGTTTTCTAAAGCAATGGTTTTATAATCAAAACCATATCGCGATACAGGTTTGTAGTTCACGATGCTCGTTGCCATCGGTGTGTGCTCGTATGGATAAGGATGCCGCTGCAACCAGTGCAAGAACCACTTAGCTTACATTTCACCGACCACAAAGCGGTCATAATGAAAGGACAACGGAAACCAGCAATAAAAGTTTGATAAAACATTTAATCAATCGTTTCACATCATTTTTATCGGGCGAATTAACGGAAGAAATTTCACGGTTTAACCGATGATTACTTCCAGGAGCTTCGCCCAATCTCATCATCATTCACCTCGTGGATCTGCCGTCAATTTTTTATTCTGAAAGCTGGACGCTTAGTTTTCTATACGGTCCTGATACTGAAAGTTTAACCGGACATTTCCACGCAAGAGCTAATTGGCACGGTGAGTTAACACCTTCAGTCGCAACGTAGAAGGGAATATTGTAACAGTAAGGTTGTTTTCCAAATAATATTTTAGAGGTGCTGAGTTGTCACATCACAAATGTAACATGCAGTACAAGTAAAAACATGGCTGATCCCTCTGTCAAAGGAATCCGGTATAACACGAAAGTGAAACGTATATTCACAGAAGTAGTTGAGCGTTTATTGTGCATTGTTTCGCCACAAGGGCGAAGAAATGAATGCTACAGCAACAAATTGTAATGTGACGCGAAGAACGGCAAGCAGCTCGAAACATGCAGCGCGCACCTGAAGCAGAAAGGACACACGAAATGAGCATACACAGGACGAGCGCGGAGTGTCACAGCTCGACACTTAAAGCGCGCTGCTGTAACACAAAGAAAGACGCACAAATACATAAGACGAGCGCGAACAACTGCCACAATGGTGACTTCGCGAGTGAGCAGCGCGCTGCTTTCGTAAACGCGGCCGCTGCGGCGAGCGAAGCGACCTTCGTGCACTCTTTAACCACTGTAACTTGAAAGCTAACTTGCGGTGGAAGCACGACGTACAAAGCGCCCCAATGCCCCGATCAGGAGATAAGCGCGCGCGCACGAGCGACCGTGCCCGGTGGAGGCGCGCGCTCATCACAGCGAGAGGCGCGACGACCTTAAAGGCCTAGATATAGTCCAGCGTAGCGCCCACACGGGACCACGCGCTACACGATTAAGATACGCCGGCGAAAAGTGGGGAACTTCCACCGGACGACGCCCTGCGAGGCATTCTATATCATGCATCTTCAGGCTAGTAACCCTACTCTTTCTATCATGGGAGGCCGCCGTACGGGCAAGACTCCCCACATCCTTGTCGCCCTCACCGAACCCATGGTACCCCGGTGGATTATCTACCATGGTGTCCAGCTTCGCCTTCTTCCATTCCGCGACAAGGTAGAAGCTTGTTTCAATTGCCTCTCGACCGGCCACTGAACCGACGTGTGCCCCAAGCCACGATAGGATCGGTGCCACCGTTGCGGCGCTGCACATACCCCGCCCCCCGAGGGCTCACCGTCCACATGCACACCTCGCTGCATCGTGTGTAACGGGAATCACTCGACGCACAGCTCTGCATGCAAGCATCGCTATGCTCAACGGCCCCAACGCCAGAAGACTCTGCCACCGGCTAATCCTATCTCGCCACAACAATCCGCAGACGCTGCGCGGAATACTAAGAATGCAATGGCACGCGGCCCTGCGCCGCCACCGCAATTGCCCCTTCCTCCCGCCAAGACAACTACAGATTTCCCATCCCTCGCCGTGGCGGCGCCCAAAGCCGCCATGCCACCCACTCAGTGCGGTCCTCTCACGGCGCCCCACCAGCGTTCCCCTCGCCGCAGATCGCCGCACTGTAGCAGGAAAACGCCTCTCTACGACAGCAACTCGCCGCACAAGGTTCTCTGCTAGAAGCACAGAAAACTGAAATCACGTCCCTCCAAGCCCAGTTGAGCACGCTTTGAACAGAAGCTCGAGGCAGTCCTCGACCGCTTATCTCCTCTTCCCTCACCCACCACCTCCGCATCGGACATGGACACTGAACCCGCTGACGGGTGCGTCGGCAAGCAGAAAAGGCACACTATGCCTCTTAAGTCTCTCCACCTTTCTGAGGAGATCCAAGCAGCCATCAAAACGGCCCAAGCGGATTTGCGCACGGACCTTGCTGCCTTTCCCTGAACAGCGTCTCTGCAATCACTTCAGGAGACGGTCGATGCCCTGCACGCTTTCATGCTCGAGGGCGTCCGAGCAAAGCCACCCCTTCACACCCGCGCTTCCAACGCCGCCTCCGCTACCCGACCCTCGCAATCGCAAGCCGAGGAGACTTCTGCTAACGCTCATCATGGCTGCCCGGTCTGTTGTAACTATTTGGCAGTGGAACTGCCATGGTTTTCGCCCCAAGCGCAGCCACCTTCTCTTACACCTCCAACAACTTGACCCCCTCGGATACACCTGATGTCCTCGTGCTCCAGGAAACTAACACCCCCCGTTTCCCTGTCGAGCTACGTTGCCCACGATCAAGTGGCTCATCATCCCGTACCCCATCCCGTTACGGCCATCCTCACCTGGCCTACGCTCACGGTCAACCTGGTTGATTTGCCCTTTCCTGCGGTCCACCACGTTTTTATCAAGATTCTACCTAAGAAACGCAAAGATCCTTCCCTCTTCATAGTAAATGTCTACAAGCCCCCCCCCCTCTTCCCCGTGTCACCGAAGATTCATCTCTTCTCGCCCTACTCCGCGCCGCGGCAGCAAGAGCGGCTTAATCCCCGTTCCTGGTTCTCGGCCATTTCAACGTGAAACACCCGGACTGGGGTTACTCCCCAAAGCCGACCAGCTACTTGCGGACCTCGACGGGGTCACGGCCTAGCTCTCCACTACGGCACACCACCCCGCCTTGCTCACCTGCAGGCCGATGATACAAGCCTCACTAACCGGTGGAACAAGCAACGACATAACCGTCGTCTTCGCTGCCGAATCGTATACCTCGACCGGGAAGATCGAAACGCACACCACCGCCCTTGCTCGCCAGCAGTGGGAACAGCTGTGCTCGGGACATTCCAGTCAGCTGGGTTGTAAGCAATCATGGCATCTTCTACGCCATCTTCTCGACCCTACGGGCTTCTCGACCCTACGTCTGCGAAGTCGGTCACCCGGCAGAAACTGCAGCGTGTGATTCGGGCCCATCCCGGCGACACATCAGCGCTCATGGCAGACCTGGCTGCCAAATACCTCCAACTTCTGCCCTCTGATTCTCTCTCCCCCCTCTCGAGTCCTATTCTGGGTCCCCCCAACCCCGCACTCGACGGCGACATAGCTGAAGCGGAGGCTTACGCGGCGGTCCCCAAGCTGCGCACCACCTCCGCCCCTGGCCCGGACCGAGTCCCCAACAAGCTTCTTCGCAAACTCGATGCCCCTTCAGTCGCCGCACTTCTCTCCTCAATGTCTGCTGGCGCTCCGGTAATATCCCCCCAGTCGTGGAAGCATGCGCGCGTAGCTTTCATTCCAAAACCTGGCAAGAAACTCATGATCGAACATCTCCGGCCAATCTCGCTTACCTCGTGCGTCGGTAAGCTCATGGAACACGTCGTTCTTGCTCGCTTGCAAACGCACGTGGAACGCCCACAGCATCCTTCCCCATATTATGCTCGGTTTCCGCCCTGGCCTCTCAACGCAAGACGTTCTCTTGCAGCTTCTGACCGACTTCCTCAGCTGATCCGCTTTCTCAGACACAAAGGCTCTCCTCAGCCTCGGTCTTCATAAGGCGTGTGACCAGGTCTCTCATTCGGCTATCCTAACTGATCTTGGAGCCCTCAACCCCTGCGCTCGACTCTTCAACTATGTTTACTCCTTCCTTACCGATCGAACTGCCGAACGCATCGTGGGATATCTTTCGTCCCCCCACGCGCGCTCTCGGCTCTCGTGGTACACCCCAAGGCGCAGTCTTTTCGTCTTTTCGTTTTAACCTCGCCCTCCGCTCGCTTCTCGAAAAGCTCGACCGCATCCCTGGCCTAAAACACACCCTGTATGCGGATGACATGACTTTTTGGGTCACGTCAGGTTCCGACGGGCACATCGAGCAGACCTTGCAACGCGCCACCGACGTTGTCATGGGCCATGTGCACGCGGCTGGTCTCACCTGCTCGGCGGCCAAGTCAGCCCTTTCTCCTCATATGGCCCCCCCGACCGGCGCCGCCATAAGGACACCCCATCCCACCATCGTGGTTTACGCCAACTCCACCCCCGTTCCCGTCGTCTCGTATCTCCGCGTGCTGGGGTTGGTCTTGCAATCCAACCACCGCAACACTCACGCTATCGACCAGCTCTCGCTTTCAGGTTCAGCAGACTGCGCGCATGCTAGCTCGTGTTCGAGAGGGGCGCGAGGGTATGCGTGAGCGCGATCTACTAGTTCTACTAATTGACGCTTTCGTCATTTCCCGTCTCACCTACGGCCTGCCTTACACTCACCTTCTCAAATCTGAACGCGACAAGATCGACGTGCTCATCCGTCGGGCATACAAGACTGCCCTCGGTCTTCCACCCAACGCGTCAACGGAACGCCTCCTCCGCTTAGGGGTACACAACACCATCGACGAATTGGTTGAAGCTCGTCGTACCGCTCAAGTGCAACGTCTTTGTCGTTCGCCAACTGGTCGCTGGATCCTCTCTTCCATCGGCCACGATACCTCCTCTCATCCACTGGACCTGGTCTCACTACCGCACGCCCTTCGGGCAGTTTTCTACGTCAAGCCGCTACCCAAGAGCATGCTGCGGGACACCATGACGCCCACCGTCAAGCCCGCGTGGCCATGCTTCGTAACAAGTACGCCAACCACCCAGCCGTCGTTTGCGCGGACGCGGCTCGTTACACCTCGCCCGGTGACGCCTTTACCGTCGTCTCCGTCTCGCCCTCCTTCGCCGGTGCACGCGAAGTCGCCAGTCATAGCCGGCACCGTACGCACAACCTACGCCGTCGAGGCTGAGGAGGCGGCCATTGCCTTGGCTGCCACGTCTACCGAAGCCTGTGTAGTGCTCAGCGATTCTAAGCCCGCCATCTCGAACTTCGCCCGAGGCCTTATCTCGCCTACCACCCTACGGCTCCTTCGCCCGCTCTTGCTGCGGGATGAACTGCGCCACATTGAACTGGTCTGGGTCCCCGCCCACTCGGGGTCACCCCGACAACGAGTCAGCTCACCAACACGCTCGAGGATTCGTCAACCGAGCGGTGGGCTCCTCTGAGTCGGAACGCCCTGGTGCCGGAGCCCCTGGTCACCTACCATGACATCACCCAGCACTATCGCCTTGAACGGTACGGCTACCCACCCCCTCACGAAAGTCTTCCCAAGAGGTCCCAGATCGCCTGGCGCCGACTTCAGACACGCACCTTTCCTGTGCCCCCTTGTGTACTCTTACATCCACCCGGGCGTTATCGATTCACGCTGCTGCCTGTGTGGAGGCGTTGCCTCGCTCAACCATATCCATCTGGGCTGGCCCGGGAGGATCTCCCGCCCACCGACCTCGCCTCGCCACCCCACACCGAGGAGCCATAGGGAGGCCCTGCTCCTCAGCACCGACCGCGACGTCCAGACACGGGTCCTGCGCCGAGCTGAGGACACCATTGAGAGGCACGGCCTGGTAGCATACATAGCCTGAACCTCCTGTTACCCCCCCCCCCCCCCCCAACCCGTTGATGAATAAAGTTGTCACTCACTCACTCACTCACTCACTCACTCACACACACCGATATCATGTGTGACTCAGGATTATCGGATACTGCTATAAGCCAACCTACCCCTTTTCCAGCACAATAATCACAGCGATAGATGATGTACTTTTTGTCACACTCAAATAGTTGGACACAGCCTACATCGGGGGAACGGCCATGTTTCTTGTAAGCACCACGACGTCAGCACAGCACGAGTCAATGACAGCCGATATTGTATCTCGCTTATTGATTATGCTTCTGATATTTCATAGCAGGAAGGACATGCTTCCCAAAACCGAAGTCTTTATATTTGATGCTTCGGGCTAGCGCGAGTAAGGGCCATGACCTGCATATGTAAACGCTGACGAAGAGTCGTTCCCACTTTCATCTCTGTCAGCTTGTAGGTGACAAATACTATCGGTTGCTCGCGAATAGACGAAGCTCGTGAAACTTGTAACGCACAAAAAAACACCGATAAAGCAAGTGATGACGGGACGAAGCGCTTACTTCCAACAGAATGATTATTAAACAGAAGTGAAACATATACGTTCGACAGTGCGCGCAGGCGCTACGAAATCTGGCTGGGCCGACAAAGCAAATCAAATGAAACGATAACTAGGGTGCAGGAGCACATTCATTAGAGCTAAGTGAAATGCTACACATTGACACGTGCAGGGCCATGCCACTGCGGTTTGTTTAATACAAGCTCTTTTTCCGTTAGGTCAATAGAAGCTGTTCTGATACGAGAAGCTCCCGCTTTCGCGATTTCGATTGCCTCAATAATCTCGCGGGTTGTCTCATTCTTGCTAGTACCGATGACGATGCAGTTATCAAGTGAAGATGCGCAACCACAAGCCCTGCAATGCTGACTAAGATGACGAGCTGCTATATTCCAAGAACTGTGAGAATGCTCACGAAGTTCTGTTATTTAGGCACCTGCCGGTTTGTTCGATATATTTCTTTCCGCATGACGGTGGGAAAAAATACACGACACCTTTCTGACACGAAACGAAAGGGTTTTAATGCTTTGTGGCACATGAAAAGCGAACCGATTTGTAGCTAGCCTTGTAAAACATCGAAAGTTTGTTCGGTGCGGAAAAAAAACCCCGTATGTTAGCCTTGCTGGCTACCTTCTTGAAACTGTGTGATATGTCGTGTATGTAAGGGCTGAAAGAGATGCTTTGCAGGGTTATGTGATCACTGGTATCCCCTTGAAGATGTATGCATGTTCCGTTTGACTGTCCTTAAGTCCTTGATCTACTTACGTGATAACATGTGGAGGGTAGCCTGCTATAAAGCAATAAAGCTGGCCTCTCACGCATGCGGACAGGACTTACTGAAAGCGGTGGCTAAGCGGGCTTGTTGGTACGTACACATATAGTTATTCCAAAGAGCGCAAGAACGGGACACATAAGAGACCACACGACACGGGCCCTCTGTGTCGTGTGGTCTCTTATGTGTCCCGTTTTTGTGTTGTTTGTAATAATTACTTAAAGCGTTTCTTAGGGTGAGTCTAGGGATCCCTCGTTTGACGAGCTTGGAATGGCCTGATGAGAAAGGCAGTAAAAGCTTGCTACCTCGCGGTTCATACTGCCAGCAGATGTGCTCGAATGTGAGCGTGAGCCTTAAGTCAAGTAACCTAGAGGAGTCTTTCTCTGGTGCATCATGTATGATTAGCAATGAATTTAAACACTCGGTGAACATTTCAAGAGTCCGAGCCATGTCAGTCTCTAACGAGCCAGTGTCGAAGTCGTCCTTGGAGCCCCCCAGTACAACCAAATAGTCGTCAGCATACTTCGGCATTATTACAGCACGGCAGCCACTGAGCTTCCATTGAGTGCCTCTGTCCTTTTATGCAAGAAATAAGCCACTCACAATGGGAGCTATTGACAAACCGATGCATACACCATGTTTTTGGCGATAAACGCCTCCTTCCCAAGAAGAAAGGGGAGACTTCAGGTAGAAGGTCAAAAGGTCCAAGAACCCCTCAACTGGAACACCCGCACTGTTTGCAAACCAAATGACTTCGTGAGTACCAATGCATTCTTCTACGCAGCAATGAATAACAATTGAATGAATAATGAATTGCTCAGCTGCGTAGAAGAATGCTCGATGGAGATTAGTAGATGGCCCGTACCTTAGTACGTGCTGCGCCCTCGCTGATTACTTGGCGTTGAAGTGATACAGAATACGAAGGTCACTTCTCTTGCTGGAGCTGCTGTGTTTCTTCAGGCCAGCGTTTCGTAGAGTTATGCCAGATATCGTGGTAAAGGAGTACTTTCTTTACTTTTACAACATTCCCGTTTTTCCTATCGCATTCATTCTTTCGCCCTTGTGCCGAAACTGTGACCTTTTTACTCCTTTTGTTAGTCATTAGGCAGATAATCTGCGCTGAATACGTGCCTTGCGTCTAACTGCGTAACCCCCTGGTTCCAGTCTTTCATTGCAATGAAGTCGTACGCTAAGTTCATTGCTGCCTCGTTTAGGAAACAACGAGGTCATTTCTGCAAGACCCACAGTGTCCCTTATGCACTCGCCTAAAGATTAGTCGACGGCGAAAGCCATCTGTTGTGGCTATATCACCGCACACTCTATATCACTCGTGCACTGCTCTTTCATTTTTTTTTAGTCACTCGTACGTGCGGGTGGGATGTGATCTTTTAATGGCGGAGCACTTTAGGGGGTCCAGGCTGTCGTAGGCTGTCGTCGTCGCTTGGCAGAACGCAGGCATAGACATTTGTAGGCGCGCGCTCACGCCGAAGAGAAGTCATCTTCCTCTTCCTCTTGGAACGCCTCAATGATGATTTTAAGTTCAGAACACTTTAAATAAAACCGCGTATGAAAATTTTAAAAAGAGGAAGGAAGCGAGAAATAGAAAGAGATAGAAAGAAAGGGAAAGAATAGGAAGAAGAATAGAAATAAATAAAAAACACAGAGAAAACTGTAAAATACAAAACGAAAGAAAGAGAGGAGGAAAGAAAGAGAAAACCGAAGAGAAACCAAAAAGGCTGCCCAGCTCCGCACTTCCTTCAGGCTTGGCATCACTAGTGCGAAGCTGCCTTAATTTTTTGTACGACACACCGCCTTTTCGCTTAAGGTCACGTTCGCACAAAAGAGGCTTTTACCTTAATTAAGAAAACGTTATGCTAAAAGTTCCCTTTATTCGCTGATCTTTTTTTCTCTTTTTTTTCCTTTTTTTTATTTTTAGTGGTGTATTTAGCCACGAGCCTCGGGCGGGCAACGCAGTACTTCGCTCGGAACTGCTTCCATCTAATGAAACGCATCCAACCTCATCCGCCAGCACCCCATTTCGTTAAGGTAAGTAAATATACCTCACACGGTTGTCCATCACAAACTTCCGAGCGCAAAGTAGCAAGCGCTTACTTAGCGTATGCCCTCCTGGACTCTGTCTTGGGGTAACAGCCATTTTGAGAACACGAAGCAACCTGAACTTCGCAAGCACAATGGTATGTCAAACCATATCCAAATGAAGTCTCAGAGAAAGAGGTGTTTCCCCGGCCAAAAGATTAACCATGTGTTTTGCACGAAACCGTGCCAGTGGGGGTGGTAACAATTTTATTACAACTCTGAAAAAAAATTAAGTAACATTCAGGAAACCTCCCCATCAAGGAAATGGGGGCAAGCGTCTGCGTGCCTGACCTTTTACAGTAGAACCTTACTGTTGCGTTCCTTACCGCTGCATTTTCCTTGCGGTTACGTCGTTTTCCACTGGTACTAGCATAGATCCCATAATATTCAGTGCATTGGGCACCCCGCTGTTACGTCGCAGCTGCGGGACCTTTCCTGCACGATAAGCCGGCCTAGCGACCACGGAATACAGAAGCCATGTTGACTTTTTGCGCAACTTGGTCTAGCTAGGCGGTAAGATGAGCGGCAAGAGTGTCGCAAGCGAGACGCATAAAGTATTTTCAGTTGCCGCGAACAAAAGATAGCCTTTAACAGTCGTATAGCATATATGGCATGTATGACGTAGTTGGTTCTAAACTTTTTAACAAGAAAGTGTTTTATGCCGGGGTCCACCAAGACTCTGATGACGTATTTCCGTCACGGATATGACGTTGATAAAATGGACGCCACCAAACGAGAAAGAAAAATAATCTGTAAGGAAAAACGTCCCCGCCCGGAATCGAACCTCCGACTCCTTGGCCGCGACGATAAGCGCCCGGCGCTCTACCGACTGAGCTGTCAAGAAGTTGGAAGGATCCGTACAAACGCGCCTTATATCTCTTACACAGTCTCTCTCGCAAGGTACACTCTGTTGGCGATCGGAGTAATGCGGCATGACACTTACTAGCGCCAATAGAGAACGATCCGTCAACGACGCAGTTAAAGGCCAACTCCGGCGATTTTTCGAGGTCAATGGATCTCAATGAAATTCGCTGGGTACATTCCTTGAACATTTCCGTCATTTATGCCAATTTTCAAGCTTGAGATGCGCTGATTGTTCGCAAATGAATTTTAAAGATTGCCTGCAAACGCCCACCCGGCTTCCCACAATTATTGGCAACATTGCGTGTGTGACGTGCTGGTTTGCCGGTCGACGGAAGTGACGCAGCCGATGGGTTCACCAACTTTGGCCGCTACAGCGTATATTGTGCTGGCCACAAGGCGACGATGTTTAGCCGGCGCTTCGCTGGTTTCGGGTGCGATTTTCTGTTCTCTGTGGAGGTCTAGTGGAGGAGCGTGCGATATTCCGCGCCGGCGGGACCAGCATGCCTTGCACGACTTCCGGTTCGTAACAAACTACTACGTCATACGTAGAAAGTACACTCGGTTGGGTTTCGGTTTCGGCATTGCGCCTTTTTGCTTATTAAAAATTATTTTCGAATTTGCTGAGCATTTCAGCTATCGGGCGCGTGACAAGAGTGTCTCAGGAACATAAAAGCAACATTACCCTGACAGGGTCAAAAAATCGCCGGAGTTGGCCTTTAAAGCATGGCGTCCGAGATTGCGCGGCGACTCACAATCTCAGAGGCCGTGGTTAAAGCGTCTGGATATCAGCAAAAAACACTGGCCGCGCTAGCATCGGGGAGTCGCCCTAGACGCAGTTATGTTCTTTGCCTTTCGCTTCGTGTTAGCGTGTGACGGCTCGTTGGCTGAGTAGTGCAGCTTCCACATACACCAACGGCGTTTCGCCACCGATAATAGAACTGCTGCAATAAGCGCCGCAGAAACGCAACGATGTCGACGGGCGAATGTCGGGCCTTGGAGGAGCGAGACACAGGCCAGCGGGACGTGGAACTCCTGCATGCGCGCGTTCGCGGCTCAAGCTACGAACCTCTGCTTAACGTGTTGAAGCGCAGTGTGGTAGTGTATGCATGAGCACAGGCGTAGGTTACCGTATTGTTCGGGAGCGCACATCGTGCCTTTTCTCTCCTTAATCGACGACGCTTTGAAGAAGTGCATATCAAGTACTAGTGTTTATTGTGTGCTTGTTCGTGCCATCTTTGCACGGGATTCACGATAAGCTGTATCCAGGTATAGGTTAAAAACTTCAGCTACCACAATGGTGAAATCATGATCATGGCCGTTGGTCGTCACGATGGAGATGTGCCACTAGGCGTCAACGTTGGTGCATCCACGTAAATCAATGCTATAGCTGCCAAACACCAATACACGTTTGCAAACTTTCATAAACACTGCACATTAAGCAGTACTTCTGTGAAGACAGTTCTTACTTTCGTGTTTTGCCGATTCCTATGAAAGGGGGATCAGTCACGTTTTTTTATGCGTTCTCGAAAGCAAGGCCTTCGAGATTGGCATGTTTCCGCTGTCGCATTGGTGTGGGCTCGTCATCGTTGTTTGTGGGAGGCAAGGACGAAGGAGTTCGCGCTGTTCGCGGTCAGACTGGTAGCACTGCTCATGTTGCGTGTGTTTAGTTCTTTCACGCCCGCAACTGTTGGCGCCAAAAAAAGAATCGCATACGTCGGGTACATTTTTGTGGATTACACCATTCTCAGCTCCGCCGTTCTGTCCGTTGGCTAAATCGTGGCTTAATGCGCCAATGCATGCGTCAATGACGATGCTTAAGGAGTTGCTTGAGCAAGGTCGTTTTCTTCGACGGTCGCTTTAGGGGGACACCTTCCCTTTCTCGATGCGTTCTACCACCTACGACGAGCCACGGTGGTTTCGACACTATGCCAACAGTGATGCATTATCGCTAGGAGACGCCGATACACCGGGTGACAATCTCGGGAAGACATCTCCAAAAGGGTTCACAAGCCATGTATCGGCTATGTTGGCACTACATTTGTTAAAAGGATATGACACTGCAGGTGCGCGAATTCTTTTCATGCTGCTCGGGCGTGAGCAAACGCGCCAGGCAACGTTGCACGGTTTTTTTCAGGGGTATACATTGAAATAAATTCAGTAGATATTTTTTCGTTTTTCCTATTGCTCGGCTCTTACGCTTATCTCTTACGGTCGCTTCAAAAACATTTCAGCGGGAACTGTGCTGTATATTTTTCTGTCTTTCTTTTCTATCGCATTGCGCAGTGCTTCTTCCTCACGTTTTCCTTCCTTCATGCCGGGGATTGGACCCTCAGCCAGGTGCTTAGGAGAGCAACATTTCTGTCGCAATAAGCAACAACGACTCTCATCGGTGAAACAATTACACGCAACAACGACAGGCAACAACGAAATGTGGCACCTTGAAATGACAAGTGACCACGAAAAAAGATCAGATTTTATATCAGAAATGGTTGATCGCCCACAAGCACACGATCGACAGAGCATAAGTTATTGGGCGATTGCGCATACGTGACCGGCGCGTATGTTAATTGAGCGTATGTGACCGGCGCGCCTTCGAGGGTATATTTGAGTACACCCGCATTTCTATACGCTCACTGGCGATACGTTTTTCGCCAACTATGCCGCCGCCACCAAAATTGGTAGCTCATAGAAGCTTCGGTTAAAAATGAAACATCAAGCTTGGATATTTAAAACGATTCACTACAGTTTAAAGAGCCAGTAAACCATTCCGCGGTACAAAACTTGTGATCGTACCGCCATCGGCCGCGAGGTCGACCAGAGTCGGCACCTAGCGGCGAGCGGAAGACACCTCGCTGTGTGGATCGCTCCTTGCATCGTCTGCTAGTCACAGCGTGTTCCCATGTGCGCGTACGTCATGTGCGTTTTCAGAAGGCAGCTTATTTTGTTGTGTTAGCGCAGTGTTGAACGCTCGTACGTATACTTACGCAATATACACATATATTTCGCCTTCCGAGACTTGTGTGCACTCTAATAAGTGAGCGCGTGCACGTGCCGGAATGGCGCTAGGTGTAATCATCGTACCGTCCATACCCTAAAGTCATTTCATGTGGGTGCCACTTTGTCCTTCAAGCACATCACATAGTACATTTGCCGTCGTCAAATGAAGTACTAAAGTACGAAGTATGAACGCAAAATTTTAGCGACAGTGTCTCGTAAAGTTTTGGTGATTCCGAATTCCTTGTGATACTGCAAAGCATGAACGAGCGTCCGCATAGGTCGATTCGCGGTAAAAAAGGACCTGAAGTAATGTATTTCTATAGCGGCACACGTAGTCATGCAGAAATAACAGCAGAATGCACAAATTTCTTCTTCAACTAATTACGCAGAAATACAGACTTCCTTTTGTTTTGTAGCCGATTGAACAAGATGTAAATGCTTAATTGTCTCAGTATCGCAACACTATTTATATTGTTGTATATGACGAACAGAAGCAAGCAATGCACTCTGTACCCTTTTATCGGCGCACAGAGTCGGTCGTCGATAAAGTGATCATCGCTGCGTAGCGCAGTCTTTTATACATCACGCATCGAACTCTCCAGCCTGATCACCGGTGGTCGCGCAAGCTCTGGAATAAGCTTGACTTTTCGCGTCCTGCGTGAAATCTTAACAAAACGATCTACTATAATCTTGAAACTTCTGGAAAACTGTGGCGCGATCTGCGCCGAGCATTGGTGACAGTCTTTGTAGGTTTAAACCGAGCACATCAAAATAACACGCGTGGTAATATCACCATTAGGCTGCAGTCAACGTGCTTTATTCGCGGACAATCGAGTCAAACCGCCTACAGCGAATCGCCGCTGCGTACTTTTGCATACGCGCCGCGGACCGCCTATGCACACAAATGCGGCGATGGTGCTTCCGCCTATAGCTCGATCTCGCCGCGAATACTCTATCTCACCACTACCGTTCAACCATTATCGTCAACTTTGCCGCGTATTTCTTCTATAAGGCCCATGACAGGAGCGTCTCAGGAACGTAAAAGCACCATTACATTGACATGGTCAAAAGATTCGACGGATGTTCTGACATGCTCAAAAGATCATATCCTTTGACGTGAACTGACACCGCAGAGTACACGTGCGCGGCTGCTCTGATGGTTTGAGTGTACCCACATATGCGTACTTTGGCGCCTTCAAAATATGGGCCCCCCTTTTAGATATCGCCAAACAACAATCCGTTCTGCCCAACTTTCGAGCGACCTACAAGGTTGCCCCATACCATGTGATTAGACCATCAGATCCATCTAGGTAAACGGGTGACCCGAGTCGAGGCTCTCCGGAAAGAGTACTCAAGTAAGACGAGTGCAAACTATGAAGATACAGCACTCTACTCGGATAATAGCAATAAGCCTATAGACATGCTTGTCGACCATCGTCTTCGCGAAATCACCAGTGCATCAATCCCCGCTCCTCCATTACGGAGGCTGAAGAAACGGCCATCGCTTTGGCCATTGCCATCGGCAATCACCAAAGGCGGTCACTGGACATCCTTATGGACTCTCAAGCGGACTGTAGAAATTTCTTGATTGGGCGAGTCGGTCGAGCGGCATTTAGGATTGTCCTTGGTGTACTAGATCCCAAAGACACTCTTGACATACGAAACCCTATCATGCGGCACAAGATAGTATGGACGCTGGGTCACATGGGGCTAGAAGGGAACCAGGAGGCAAACGGCGTATCTTAGGACCGAGCGCCCCATGACCCTGCCTCAGAGGAGCCTATCCTGGTTCCGTGTTAGTATGCGGTTCCGCGGACTCGCTCTTTGGCGCGCGCCTCCAGACCAGCCGTGCAATAACGTAAAATAAATTTGCGTTATTTTCTTTTCTTGCGACCTTGCACATGCATGATCGTAAGCACCACGACGTATTTCATCAGACCTGTTCGTTTTTCAAACGGTTGAGACAAGTTCTCAAAGCCAGTCAACTTTCGAGAATTGGAAGAGATACAAAGTGGGATAAAAGTATAAACGTGCCACTCATTCGTAATGGCGATTCCCAAACAAATGTAATACGATAAAATAATTATTTGGCTATTGCGGATTCCGGGATAGAGACTGATTCGTGAAGGCAATAAACGAAGAGGGAACACAGCTAGGATTTGGAAATGCCCGGTAAAATCAGTTACCGAGTTGGGGTGCGAAGAGCGAATGGTCAAATTAGGATTCCAAGCTGCACGATTTGGCAGGCGTTTATGCTAAACATTACGAGCCGTGTGTTTCCCAGTAAAATTTGCTTGGCACAAAGCACGGCTACGCCCCGTGTACATTTATTTTAATATCGAAGCTGTTTAATTAATTAATTAATATTTGGGGTTTAACGTCCCAAAACCACGATATGATTATGAGGGATGCCGTAGTGGAGGAGTGGAAAAAACTTTATTTAAAACCGGCAGATTGGCGGCCTGGCCTAGGCCACCCGGTTGGTCGCGGTAAGGTTTAGCCTTTCCGCCGCTTCCCGGGCCTGCTGGATGGCCCAAACTTGGTCTTCAAGTTCTGAGCTAGCCAGAGCGTCGCGCCAACGCGTCTCAAGGAGGTCCGGGTTGTTGCGATGGCTCCGGAAATTTCGACCATCTGGTGTTCTTTAACGTGCACTGACATCGCACAGTACACAGGCCTCTACCATTTCGCCTCCATCGAAATGCGACCGCCGCGGCCGGGATCGAACCCGCGACCTTCTGGATCAGCAGTCGAGCACCCTAACCGCTACACCACCGCGGCGGACTCGAAGCTGTTTAGCATCGTTCCTTGTGAGTCGATCGCACAAAACTATCATCATTTTAGCTGGTACGTGTCATGTGCGGCCTGCCGGAAAGCTATCATCAGCATAAACGCGTATGTGCCACAGAAATTAGGTAAGTCCCAATACTCACCACTGGTTCACTAAAATTGAAGAAGACAACAGTTAGCCCAAGAAATGGCTGCCAAGCGACGGCGGCGAGCCGAAGACCCCGAGTACGCACGACGAGAGAATACTAGGGAGCGGTAAAGACATTTTGGCTGCGATAAACTCCGAAGTTATGGTAGGCCTACACCAACGTCGGCGTTCCCGTAGATCTATGATAGGCGCGAACTCTTGGTTTCTGCGCGAGTTTTTTCTCTCTGGAGTTTGGACAACCGTGGCTTGTCTATGACTGTCTGTGGTTTAACTCGAACCTTTTTGCGCAGAGAATCAACGTAGAAACATCCTAGCCAAAAGCCTAGCAACAACCGAGAAGCAACCTAGAACTTGCATCGCCTACCTAGCTAAGGCCTGGAAACAACCTATGAGCTACCAGATTAGTCTTCAGAATCATCCCGTTTCACAGTTTTGAGCCTTGTGCGGCTTAGTGCAAGCTTCACCAATATTTTCTCGTGCAAATGTGCCCACTGAGCAAAAATTTCAAGCGGAGTAAATTGGCCTGGCCACGCACCATTCGCTCTCGAAATGAGTTATCAATACTGTGTGCCTCAACGCGCAGCTTGATCTATGCTCTCAGTCCCGGCAACTTCGCAAAAGCCCGGCAATCATTAAAACAGCATTTTCTCTTTGGTATTTCTCCTATTATTCATGCTATATTTCTTACGCTATTTCCTCGCGTAACAATGTGGCACTATGCGCATGGTACAGGGTCGGCCCTTAAGGCTGCCCCTATCTCTCACGTGTACATAGTCCAAATAAATGTTTTTCACCACCACCACCAAACGAAACGCAAGAGATCACGCTGGAAGACCGCACTGCTCAGCTCGAACCTGTCAACACAACTCTCGGGCGTCCAGCGTACCAAAGAAGCCGCTTCGAGACAAGGTCATGGAACCGCGTTTATGGTGGGCCCACTAAAAAAAATTCCCCATCTCCCGCTAAAGGGAAACATGTGTGGATGCGAAGCAGCAGGGAGATAATTAGCTCGAGCGGGAGGAACGTCACCGCTCTCATTTCACGGCAGCGGTCCGTGGCGCTGCACAGGAGAGAGAATGAGGCGCGCGCGCTCCGTCATTTTCATGCCGCGGAACTACCGTGGCGCCCCCCAGCGGAGTATGCAGCTGTCACACCACCTGTCGTGCGCGCCGCTCCGTAGAGGATTCCTAGAGGAAAGGACGGGGGGGGGGGACCGTAGGAGAGGAGAGAGAGGGGACGTGCATGCGCTGTGGGGGGTGAGAGACGCGGGAGCCGCTCCGTAGAGTAGAGGATTCCTAGAGGAGGGAGGGGAGAGGGCGTGCATGCGCTGTAGGGATGTGGGACGCCGGAGCCGCTCCGTAGAGTAGAGGATTCCTAGAGGAGAAAGGGGGGAGAGGACGCGCATGCGCTGTGGGGCACGGGTGCCGCTCCGTAGAGTAGATGATTCCAAGAGTAGAGGAAGGGGGGTGAGCGTAGGAGAGCATAGGGGAGGGGACGCGCATGCGCTGTGCGGGGTGTGTGACGCTGGGGCCGCTCCGAAGAGTAGAGGATTCCTAGAGGAGAGAAAGGGGGTGAGCGTAGGAGAGAGAGGGGGAGGGGACGCGCATGCGCTGTGGTGGTGTGGGACGCGGGAAGGAGGGATGGACTAAGCCCCCTCCAAACACATGCAAGCAAGATTAAGGAATGGGGTCAACTTGGGCGACAGACACCACCTGCCTAGCCATTGCTAAGCAGCCTCTCAGTGCTCTTGGCCATGACTCAAGGAATGGGGTCAACCTGGGCGACACACACCACCTGCCTAGCCATTGCTAAGCAGCCTTTCTGTGCTCTCGACCAT
Organism: Rhipicephalus appendiculatus; assembly: GCA_030522465.1. Lineage (NCBI taxonomy): Eukaryota > Metazoa > Arthropoda > Arachnida > Ixodida > Ixodidae > Rhipicephalus > Rhipicephalus appendiculatus. The sequence goes on from JALIZH010032975.1 coordinate 369,803, forward strand.
GACTCCGGTGACTGTAGTGGTGGTTGACGGCCTTCATATTACTACAGTGTTCTGGTTCGCATAATCGGTGCTTCCCTACTTCATGAAAGTGGCCGGACGCGGGACGGGGGACGCGGGACGGGGGACGCGGGAGGGACGGACGGACAGAGCCCCGAGCATAAGATGCTTCGCATCTAAAAAAAGAAACTTCCCCATCGCCCGCTAAAGGTAACCATGTGTGGATGCGAAGCAGCGGGGAGATGGTTAGCTTGAGCGGGAGAAACGTCACCGCTCTCGTTTCGCGGCAGCGGCCCGGGCGCTCATCGCGGCGCTGCACAGGAAAGAGAATGAGGCGCGCGCGCTCCGTCATTTTCATACCGCGGAACTACCGTGGCGCCCCCCAGCGGAGTATGCAGCTGTCGCACCACCTGTCATGCGCGCCGCTCCGTAGAGGATTTCTAGAGGAGAGAACGGGGGAGACCGTAGGAGAGCAGAGGGGGGAGGGGACGCGCATGCGCTGTGGGGGTGTGGGACGCGGAAGCCGCTCCGTAGAGTAGAGGATTCCTAGAGGAGAGAAAGGGGGTGAGCATAGGAGAGGATAGAGGGGGGAGAGGACGCGCATGCGCTGTGGGGATGTGGGACGCGGGACGCGGGAAGGATGGACGGCACATAAAATTTATAGCTATTTTCTGTTTGACCTACATGACATTTCTTGAATTCGGCGAAATAGACTCTGTTTTTGAAATCATATAATTTGTCGGTTCAAACCTGTAAAAAAATGCTTTCTGTAAATATCAGAGCCACATCGTAATAAATACCAAACGTTGTTAGAAATTACCTGTTCTTTCACAGAACAGTTATGTTACAGCTCTCAAGACGTTGGGCATCGCATCAATTCGCCTAAAAGTTTGCTATCGTGCTTCATCCGCTGCAAGAGTGTGACATTTTGTATAATAAAAGCCTTCTCTAGAGCAAAGCGTGAAGTCGACACTGACCATCTTGTAAATTAGTAAAATTCAAACTGAGAAAAATTAATGCCAGACTAATGCCAGACAGAAGAGAACTGTTATGTCACTAAATTTGCCATGCATTTTCTATTTTTCTCAAAAGACTTTTTTAGAGTGATACTTAAGCGCCATCCTCTAAAGTTGGTCTACGTAACACTAGCCAGGGCTACCATCCTCGCAAGCCCAAGTGCTACATATGCGCTTACTGCTACTGGTGTTGGTAATACCCATGTTGCTGTTGTTATCGTTAGGCAACTGTAAACAACTGGTTCTATAAAACATGCGCGACTGTTCAACATGTCTGCGTGTACAACATTTGTACATATCTTTAGCGTCATTTCGTAACGTTTCTCTCCATAAAAAATTACACCACAGTCACCTTCCCTCCGCATACTTTTCATAACATGGGTTCCCATGGTAAGTGGGATCTGCCGATTTTTTTTTTTGTGCATGTGTGATTAAGCAATCTAGTTCACGTTCTTATTCTTCCACTTTTCTTTCGCCAAAGGGGACAGAGAAGAAAACTGGAAAGCGCGTGAACGTGGCCGCACGCGCCAACTTCGCTTCTTCTCAGCGATAGTGGGTAAACGACATCATTACCGCTGACCTCGCTAATTGCGCTACAAATGCGAGAAAAATAGTACATAAGTATTCGCCCAGCTTGAACTGCTGTGATAGCTTTAGATGCGCGCTATAAAAGGTTACACGCCGCACTCTGCCAATAAAAGTGAGATCAATGAAATACTCACAACGCGGAGTGGGTGGCTAGTGCCATACCATTAGCCTCTCGGCCAAGCATTCGCCGGACCCGCTTAGAGTGTCACAGTTCAGGGCGTGCGAAGCCCTTCCACTTGTCTCTTTACGTACCTTGTGCTGGGCGAACGCTGATCAACGAGGGCGCGCCCCGAGAAGAGGCCTGTCGCTGACTCTCGCTATTTTCCCGAATGGGGATAATAGAGCATCTAATTTTTGGTAGCGGGGGTGGGGCAACAGCGCCCACCCCCCACCCGAGTAAGCCAAAAACAGAGTGAATACATTATGGAAAGCTTCTCAGCGTGCACGCACAAGGAAAAAAAATCACGCCATATCCACGAAGTGAATGATGATGAGTGGGCGAAGCTCGATCGTTTTCATCCATGGCAGGAAGAGGATGTGTGGTCTGGAACGCGCTTATACTTCATGGTCATCAGCGTCATCGTCATCGTTATCACGTGTAGTGGGTACAGTCCACTATACTGGAACGCGCTTATACTTCATCGTTATCACGTGTAGTGGGTGCATTCCACTGTACTGCGTCATCGTCATCTTTATCACGTGGAGTGGGTACATTCCACTATACGTGGCTATCTACCTACCTACTACTACTACGACAACTACAGAGGAGGGACAGACCCACACCCTTAGGAGCTTCGCCCCCTAAAATTCGACAGATCCCACGCGTTGTGGGAATCAGTTTTATGCTAAGCGGTCAGCAAGTAAGTTGTCAACGCTGAATTCTTTTGGCTTTCAACGAAGCGTTGCGAGGTGGATGGTCGTTTTTTTTTCTTTTGTTTTTTTTGTAAGTTGAGCAAACGTGTGTCCATTGTGGGCTTACCAGGCGCGTCAACTACACTGCCGGTTAAAAGGTAACTTACGGTCTCACGTAACGCAAAGTATAGCGTTAGAACACAAGCGTCAGTGTTATCCAAACGAGGCGCATTTTACGGAGTGATGATGTAAATATCCTCTGTAGCACTTGTTATCGTATTCCTCCGGGGCCGAGCAATGCTTAAATATTGCTTGCTGAAACAAAGTAACGTAACGTAATAACTAGAGGCCGGATTTTTAGGCACTAAAAAATCGCGTTTTAGGTGCCAAAAACAGGCAGTCAAAACACAGTTTTAGGCCCCCAAAATCGTAAATATAGGCACAATGAATATTTACAAAAACTCAAATTTTCGAAGAAAGACGCGTGTGACTTGTGTCTACGACAGGAAAGCAAACAAATATTATAGTTTATGATGGCACAAAGGCGTCAATGGTTTAACATAGCCATGCTATTGTCCGTTTTCCCGCACGGTTTCCAGAACACGGTCTCTTCTTCTATTGGGGAGTTAAGTGTCCGCCGTCGAATAAACACGCTCCTGGGTCTCTTTCTTTTCGGCACGGCTGAGAAGGGCAGCCCAGGAGCCAGCAGCCAGACCGCTAAAAGGCAAGAAGGGTATTTTGGCCTCGTATTGGCCGAGTCTAATCGCGCAGGGTCAATTTATCCTCTGTCTGAGAACACTTTAAAGGGCCCCTTACCAGGTTTGAGCATTTAGAGCTGGTAAGTGTAATGCATGCACTGGGCGCTAACCCGTCTGCCAAGATATGCAACGCTACGCGCCGCGGAAAGATGTGAAATGTCAGACTAAACGCCGCTTGATCTCACGGGCGCGCGCACGAATATGGAGGAGGTGACGTACAACAAGGAATGGTCCTGCGTACGTCAGAGTAGTACGTGACACTGCGAGAATTATTCGAGGCGACATGTGTAATTTGTGCAATCTGTTGCTTGAATAGAAGAATGAAAATTGTAGAAATATTAAAACATACAAACGGAATCTTGGTGCGTTTTTATTTAGTTTTTTACATCGAATCGAGCGCGGTGCGAGACTAAGCTGCCTCCATTTCGTTTGCGTCCGTGTTCTCGCCGTTGTCGTGTCGTGCCGTCGCCAGCCCTGACAACGCTTGGCGTGTTTTTGATGCACCGTCCCGTACAGCAGTTCCAGCGGTGCGACGCGCTGTGTTGTGGTGACGATACATCATCCTTGTCAGCCTCTCCAAGCGCATAGAGGGATCCATCCCACAGAAACAGGCAGTACACTAGAGAGAACGCCGAAGCGATACAACACCGCTTGTGTGCACGACCTGGCTTCATGCGCGCACAGTGTAACCTTGCGTGCGCATGACGTGTTGATGCGCCACCGTCGTGTGATCTTCCGGCTCCGAGTTGCTCCAATATCGAAGAGGGCAGGGAAGAAATGTGGCTTGCGAGTAGCAAAGGTTTCAAGCTCACCTACCAGCATCATGCTTTCGCGGCTCGTAATGAACCAATTAAATGGTTATTGCGGTACAAAACTCTTCATTGGGCACACAACAACTTCCAGTGTCTAACTAAGGTTTCTTATGTGACCTGGTGAAGCGCCCTTTAAGAAGTAAATTACAAACGAAACAAAAGCCAAGTGCACATCTGATTTTTTTTTACCTGCACTCTACATTCCCCTAACGGCACTCCATGCATGGTTTCGCATTCGTTCTCCATCTTCCTGCTGCTGCAAAGAGGCACCTCCTGTTTTCTGCCCCCCCACCACACCCAGGTCTTCTAGATGCTTCAATTCCTTGGGAACACTGGACTGGAAAACTGGCTTCAAAAGCCGCCCGCCACGTCCTCGGCCATGGACGCCACTCTCCTCTTTTCTTCTCTCCTCTTGCCACCTTTATTTTCCTCTCCCCATTGCACTGTGTACGCTGGGACGTGCTCCCATTTAGAGTTGCAGAAATAGCGCCTTTTCCTCTCCTCCTCCTCCCCCTGCTCCAACCGCTCGCGCCGTGTCAGTGCGGTGGGGTAAAGTGAGTAAATTTCGCTGCTGCTAGCGGTTGCTTACCGGAAGTTTTTTAACTAAAAAACAAGGTTGTGGCACCCCATAGAGTTCCGAAACGTTGCCCGGTAACATGAATTACGGTCTCAATTTCGTAGATTAATTACAGCGCAACAGCAGACACGGGACAACGAGACTAACGAAGACGAGCTAACGAAGACAGCGCTCGTCTTCGCTAGTCTCGTTGGTCCCTTGTCTTCCCTTGCGCTGTAATTAATCTACGAAATGGAATACCAACTAGCCCGTACCCACACCCTGCTACGGTCTTAAACTGTACCTGAAAGCAAAATTTGAGTTTAAATAGTGCTCATATGGGCGCCGTTTTTGAAAATAGGCCTTTATAGGCACTATAAAAACACTATAAAAGCCCTCCTTAACCCCTAATTCATGCTTATATATTAAAGTGGCACGATAGGAACGCAAGGAACAAAATAGGCATTTGACTAAAATCCGGTCTCTAGTAATAACATCTACTCTAAAAATGTATGTTAAATAACATAAAATTTTTAGCTATTTTTTCTGTTTGACCTACGTGATATTTCTTGAATTCGGCGAAATAGATACTCTGTTTTTGAAATCATATAATTCGCCAGTTGAAACCTGTAAACAAATACTTTCTGTAAACATCAGAGCCACATGGTAATAAATACCGAACGTTGTTAGATTTTACCTGTTCTTTCACAGAAAAGTTATGTTACAGCTCTCAAGACGTTGGCCATCGCATCATTTCGCCTAGAAGTCTGCTATTGTGCTTCATCCGCTGCAACAGTGTGACATGTTGTATAATAAAACCGTTCTCTAGAGCAAAACGTGAAGCCGACACTGACCATCTTGCAAATTAGTAAAATTCAAACTTTGAGAAAAATTAATGCCAAACTCGACAAAGACCAGAAGCATGTCGGCGGTCGCGGCATGTGCCTTCTGTTGAGAAGTTCTACATGATAACCAACGCTAAGAAGCAAATGAAAGATGCTATGCCTATGCCGCGCATTACAATAAAGTTGCTGGGAATGCCGCAAAGTTTTGTGGATTCTGGACGTCATCGAGAACAAAGCGTGCACTGCTTTGTTACTTGAATTCGGTACTAGGGAGAGAAAATATATGTAGAATAACAGTAAAAATGTGTGCAAATACAAACAGCCTGTTTTCTAGGAAGAAATGAGAAACCAAAAATCTCTGTTGAAAAAAAACGGGCAGATCCCACGCACTGTGGTAATCGATGTAATGCGAAGCAGCCAGCAAGGAGCAAATCATGCTATACATAATATGCATGTCATGATTTACATGTTAGGACCTGTCATTTATGTTCGTCGTACAGTCACGTCGCGCAATACCAATTTTGGTATATATCAAGCTAGCGAACTGAACACAAGCGCACCGTGAGCGTGGCATGCAAGTCAGGTTGCACATGACATGTCATGATTTACATATTACCATTTGTCATTCATGTTCGTCATACATTCACGTCACGCAAGACCATATTTGGTGTATATCAAGCAAGCGAAACGGCCACGAGCGCGCCATGAGCGCGGCATGCAAGTCATGTTGCATATGACATGTCATGATTTACATATTACCACTTGTAATTCATGTTCGTCATACAGTCACGTCACGCAATACCAAATTTGGTGTATATCAAGCTAGCGAAACGGCCGCGAGCGTGCTACGAGCGGCCATGCAAGTCATGTTGACATGACATGTCATGATTTCCATATTACCACTTCTCAGTTAGGTTCGTCATACAGTCCCGTCACGCAATATCAAATTTGGTGTATATCAAGGTAGCGAAACGGCCGCCAGCGTGCTATGAGCAGTCATGCAAGTCATGTCGCCCATGACATGTCATTATTTCCCTATTAGCCCCTGTCATTTATGTTGGTCATGCAGAAATGTCTCGTCGTACCAATTTTTGGATATATCGAGTTAAAAAAACGGCCGCAGGAACACTGCGACCATGGTGTGTAAATCATACTTTTCATGACAAGTTAGTCATGATTTTTATGATATGACTGGTCATTCATGTTCGTCATACAGTCATGTTAAGCCATTCCAATTTTGGTAAAAATCCCATCAACGATACGGCCAGGAGAGCCCAAAGTCGTAGGCGGCTGGATAGATAGATAGATAGATAGATAGATAGATAGATAGATAGATAGATAGATAGATAGATAGATAGATAGATAGATAGATAGATAGATAGATAGATAGATAGATAGATAGATAGATAGATAGATAGATAGATAGATAGATACGCTCAAAGTCACCGAAGTTCGCTAAGAAATGCTTCGCATTTAAAACAGAAAACAATAACAGACAATTTACGCGAAATTCATGGCCCCTCGCGAACTTCTTGCTCACCAGCGTGGCACGCGATAAAAATACAGCACCCCCCCACCAATCATTACAAGGGGAGAAAGCGATTGACCTCCGCAGGATTCAAACGGGGGTCTTTCCCAACCTTAAGAGATTACACAAAATTTTTCCAACGCTGTATGGGCACACCTGTCCGTGGTGTGGCGGCTCGCCATCGTTATATCATATATCGTGGGGATGACTAAACCGACCACCAATTTTAGATACCTTTTTAGGTCAATTACAGGCTCTCTAATACTTACGAGCAATGGGAGGCATAGCTCGCCAGCTCTGACCCAGAGGTTCAACTTGCGCTCCTGGGTCACGTCAGGCAGGCGGCAGTAACCAGTGGAGCCCTGGACTTGGGGCCCCACCCATCGAGCTCATGACCCCTTGTCCCAAACCCCTACGGATAATGTTCTTCTGCGAAATGGATTACAGAAAACATACAAGAACAGAACTGTTATGTCACTAAATTTGCCATGCATTTTCTGTTTTTCTCACAGGATGTTTTTTACAGTGATGTAACGTTTATTAGACTGCTATGAAAGCCGAGTCGATACTGATCAAGACTTTGATTTGGGCGACTTGGTGCATGCTTAGCCGGGGAAAACAGCGCAAAAAAACGACGAGGACACAGAAACAGAGTACACTGGACGATCAGCGCCCGTCCAGTGTACTGTGTTCCTGCGTCCTCGTCCTTTTCTTGCGCTGTTTTCCCCGGCTAAACCGATACTGATACCACAAATGACGTTAACCCCGACATGACGCTGTTATCATAGCAGTACATTTGTAAGGTCTATTGCTTTGTTATAAAGCTAGATAGCCAGCACTGAAAACACAATTGACGTTGCACCGACATTGCGCCTGCATGGTGTCTTTTTCTAAAGCACTGTAAAGACCTGGCGTGGCTCTGTGGTAGAATACCTGACTGTCACGCAGAATGGCTGAGATCGATTTCTGCTGGGATCCTGATTTTCATTCTTTGCATTCGCCGGGTCAACGCTGCCGATGTCGAGTTTTCCTAACGCTCTTGCATTTGAATAACCAATGTCTGTTCACACCGTTCCTGGTTAGATATAAAATGCCAATCCCTGTGGCGCACACCCACATAATACGGAGCGTGATATACCGGTATGTGCCACACGGGTCAGAAGGAAAAGCTCCATCATCGTAGGAAGCGCAAAACTACACACAGGGACAGCAAGAAAGACACTACACAAGCGCTTAACTGCAACTAAGCGTTTATTTGGAAAAAGTCAACACATAAAAGGTAAAATAATGAAAACAAAAACAAACAAAGAAGCCTACGGGTCATGCAAGTCATCACTCATCCATTACTGCCTAACACACCATCCAAAAAGCGAAGTTCTTTCTGTGTAAGCGAGATAGACGGTGCGCTCGCACAGTCAAAATCATCACGTTTCATTTCTGCAGCTTCAACTATCAATCTCGTTAACATATCCTTGTCGCAATATAAAATGCAACTGTTACCAAAGTACGGCACGCAACCACAATCATTACAGTGGATAGCCAGGGGACGATCCGCGCATTTCTGCACCTTATTATCATGTTCTTTTACCCGCTCATTGATACACCCTTCAATTTGTGTATAGAATACACGACCCCGGTATTCAATACACAACAGTCTGTGCACGGTACATAGTAATTGCGATAGTTTATTTTGCAACACTTTTTTTCTTTGGGAACAGGGCAAGTTTCACTACACAGCTCAGACAGTTTCTCTGGTGCAGACATTTTTATTAAGAAGGGAAAGTTTTGATGACGTATACGCGACAGGATTTTCACGTTATTCATGTCATGACCAGACAGTCATGTTCGTCAAACCCTCTTACCTACCCAAGCCACTCTTGGTCTACCCCATTTTAAAGGGCCCCGAAACAACACCTCAAAAAAATTCAGCAGATCCCACGTACCGTGAGAATCAATGCTATGCGAAGCATGTATCGAGAAGTTTGCTTTGTGGCACTTTTAAAATGAACATAACGTTAGGAGGCGGATGGATGTAATACTCAGAAAGCAGATGTAGAAATTTTATACTCTTTCACGTATCTAGAAAACATTCGAGTGAGAACTGGTTGTTCATAGTTGCGTAACGACGCCACCACTGACGTGCGCACTACCAGCACCCGCAATGGTAGGTTGGAATATTCTTGTATTAGTCCATGATGTTGGTTACGCGAAGCGCAATGCTGAAGCATATGCTGAATTTTTTTGTCTTTGCGGCAAGTGTTACTATGTGGATCGATGTTAAGTGCAGTAGCTGTGTGCACATCGTGGGTTTAACAGGAACGTCCACTACCTTGGCGTCTACTGGAGACTACACTGGGTAACGTATGGTCTCACATAACGTCATCACTCACGTTAGAGCACAGACGTCAGTATTATCGAAACAAAGTGCGCTTTACGGTGTGACGATACGAATATCTCATGTAACTTTCGTAAGCATATTCCTGCGGGGTCTAGCAACGCTTGAATATAGCTTGCTGAATCATAGCAATACAAATGTATTGATTATTAGACTGCTATAAAATGGAGTCAACATTGGAACCACAATTGATGTTAATCCGGCACGACGTCTGCGTCAAAGTTTTACATATGTAATCTTATTGCTTCGTTACCAAATTATATAGCCAGCACTGCACCCACAGTTGGAGTTGCACCGACCTTGCTCCTGCACAGTGTCTTTTTCCAAAGCAGTTTCAAGACATGGCATTGCTCTGTGGCAGAATACCTGATTGCCACGCAGAACGCTTGGGTTTGATTCCTGCTGAGATCCCGATTTTTTATCTTTGCATTCGTCGGGTCTACGCTGCTGATGTCAGTTTCTTCTGACGCTCTCACATTAAGTTACTAATGTTTGTCCTCACCGTTCCCGGGTAGGTACAAATTGTCAATCACTTGTGGTGCATACCCGCGTACCGTGGCCCGTTCTATACGGGTATGTGCCACACGAGTCTGGAGGAAAGGGTTTCGCGACGTACGCGACAGGATTTTCAGGCTATTCATGTCACGACCAGACAATCATATTCCTCAAGCTCTCTAACCCTCCCGTACAAATTTTGGTCTACATTTTGGCGGAACATGGGAGAGGCCTTTGTCCTGCAGTGGGCGTAGTCAGGCTGATGATGATGAAGAAGAAGTTGAAGGGCCAATCACGAGAGCACCCAGAAGTATGCGGATAGATAGATAGATAGATAGATAGATAGATAGATAGATAGATAGATAGATAGATAGATAGATAGATAGATAGATAGATAGATAGATAGATAGATAGATAGATAGATAGATAGATAGATAGATAGATAGATAGGAAGAAACGCTCAAAGTGCCTGCAGTACGCTAAGAAACGCTTCGCATTTAAAAGTGACTTTGGAGCACATAAGCACAGTTTGATTCCTGCTGAATTCGACAAGCGGAGTAAGAGCTTTCAAAGTGAACACAAATAGCACTTTCTGGCAAAACAACAGAGGCGGGCCGCAGGGCTTCTTGAGATGATGAGCGAACGCGGTAACGTCATCCTCGTTATGTCGTGTTATCTGCAACAGCAGAACTGCTGTTTCTGATTCTGATTCTGCTGAAAAGTGGCCTCCTTGATTAACTCCGGCAACCACACGTCACGAGTTAGTCGCGGAGGCCACGGTTGAAGATACGAGAGATGCTTGTTTACGTAGCACTCGGCTGTTTGTCGTTATTCCAGATATCGTAACCCAGCTGATGAAGTTTCAGCCCCGCTATACGTACGCGAGACTTCGTCACATAAACAGCGCTCCTGCAGTTTGGATCTGTGAGTGGCACGAACCTTCAGCCGAAGTGCAGCATGGCTCTGCCAAAGGAACCGAAGATGGCCTATGGTTTCCACGCCCACACTTTCGACGAGCTCGCATGGGCGGAGCAAAAAGTTTTCCTTCGCGTATTGTAAAGCCCCTGCTGCAACAATCGCGAAAAAATATTACCACACCATCGACAATAATGTCGTTCCTTATTAATCACGAAGCTTTATTAAGTTCTAAAGCCCGCTCAGCTTCTCTTTAACTCATAACGAAGCGCCACATTGCTTCAATCTTTACCGCGTACGGGGCCTCGATTTGAAAACTGCGCTTTCAACGTCACCGAAGCTTGACTGCGCGTTGTCTTAGGCGCTCTCCCCGCTGTGATGCGCTAGTTTCTTATGGTTTTTGACGAGCGCTTCGAAGTGATGCCATGTTGGTCGCAATTAATAACGCCTGCAATAATGATACGATACGCTAGAGCATTTACGATTCAATTTTGGGATTTTCTGACACAAAGCAGCAAGTTACAGTACCAAGTCACAAACAACAATTTCTCTGTCAGGGGTCCTTTAATTGGGCAAAAGTGCCTGGGCCACACAGTCATGCTTTCAGTATATGAATATGCGTGAATCGTACTTGTGACTGTGCAACACTCACAAAAAAAAATGCCCCCCACCTCCCCGAAGGAAATCGTGAGGAAATGCGCATGCATTTCGCGCGCGCTTCACTCCATTTATATATAGTGGTAGTGGTTCGAAGAAGGAAAAGGCGCCTAATTTCTGCAGCCTGGTCGGGAGCATGGCGCAGCGCCTGTTTTTTTTTTTTTTTTGCTTTTTTTTCTGTTTTTTTTCTTCTTCTTTTTTTTTATTTTTTTTTCATTTTTTCTTAATTTTCTTTTTCTTTTTCTTTTGAAATTTTGTTTTCATATATAGCTCCGCCGAGCCTCCCGCGATGCGAGCGCCCTCACACACCAGAGCGCGCTCCTCCTCTCCACTCACTATAACACCTGCCGAGGCCACAGCGGACAACGCGAACGCCGGATGCCTGACATAGCCCGACTAGAAATGCATTCGCATTTAAAACTGGGGATGCGTAAAGCACGCAGCGATGCAGCGGTGTTTCTTACTGGAACATGCCAATCGCTGCTAATGTGCAATGAGAGACCGAAGACTCCGACTGGACACAGAGACTCGCAGTACGTTTTTAGTTAACGCGCACGCTGCGAATTTTTATTGTTCAACAACGCACAGGAGAAATCTCCCACCGGCACCACCTTGGAGGTCAAGATCTATTGCCATATATACGGGGTGGCCAGTGAACGGTTGTGCAGCGCGAGCATTCGGTTTTTTCAACCAAGAAACTCGCTAGCAGACGCTGCCTGTGTCGGCGTCGCAAGGCGATAGAGGGAGAGAGGGAGAGGGGGGAGCGTAGGAGAGGAGAGAGAGAGGGGGGGCGCGCATGCGCAGTGGGAGTGTAGACGCTGCGGGCAGAGATGCCTAGAGAAGAGAGGGGGGGAGCGTAGGAGAGGAGAGAGAGGTGGGACGCGCATGCGCAGTGGGAGTGTGGACGTCGCGGGCAGGGATGCCTAGAGGAGAGAGGGGGGAGCGTAGCAGGGGGAGAGAGGAGGGGAGGCGCATGCGCAGTGAGGGTGTGGTTGCCGCGGGGAGGGATGCCTAGAGGAGAGACAGGGAGAGAGGAGGTTTTTTTATTTTTATTTTTTTTGAAAGGGTTTGCGCATGCGCAGTAAGGGTGGTCACGCCGCACACCACCACCACCGGATTAAGCTTCACCATAAGATGCTTCACATCTAACACCTGCCGGCACGCACACCTCCTCAACCTATCCTCCTCCTCCTCCTCCTCCTCCGCGGACAACGCCGCACAACGCCAACGCCGCACAACGCCAACGCCGGATGCCTGACATAGCCCGACTATGAAATGCATTCGCATTTAAAATATCTGCGTGCTTCGCTGCAAATATCGTCGAAAGACGATAGTCTTGTGCCGGCCGTACTACTATGTTTTGCCTTGCCTGAGACAGCCTAAAAAACACTAGGGTCTTTAGAATTGCGTACTTATGTATTTTCTAATAAAGAACACACGTCCTGACACTTACATATTAATGTTGCGCCTCAGGAATGTGTAGTATTTGCTTTTTGATCGAATATGGTCACAAATATGAACGCGAACACCAGTTCAAGATGGCTGGGCGTTCAGAAAGAAGTCAAACTTTGACCGAGTAGCTGAATCGGGTAACCGACAGACAGACAGACAGACAGACAGACAGACCAAAATTTTTGCGTTTAAGTATCCCAAGAAAGACTATCGTATTTAAAAACGACGAAGACGGAAGAAGTGCACACGACATGCGCTCACTGAAGAAGCGCATGTAGTGTGCACTTCTTCCATCCTTTGTCGTTTTTTGCGAGCACCGCATATTATGAATCAATACTAACGAGCTCAATTTCACAATCTAAATCAGAATATATGTAAGCCAAAGCCTCAAGGGCTTCTTTACCCTTGCCTCACCTGCCCCTTCTCTCAGTGTGTCCTCAAGGCGGTGGCGCTTGTCGCCATTCCGGAGCTTCCACAGCCCTCGAAATCATGCCTCATCATGTGAAACTGTTCGCTGTGCTGACAGTCATAAGCCTCTCTAACAGTTGCAGCTTTGACAAAAGAGAACGTACGTCTATTTGTCTCTTCTCCTCATGGTTTATGCTTCGAAGTGTTCTCTCACGTACTCCATTGCATTTGTGCGCAAAATAAGACATCAATGCGTCTCTCATTTTCTTGTGTCAAATAGCCGCAATATCCTATGTGCATTAGCGAGGCTTTACTAAGGAGTGCATAATATTTTCGGCGGGCATGTCCCTGAATACATGCTGAGCCTTGTTTTGTACCCTTCACATCGGTATACTCTAAATAAGCAGTGAACTCCGCCATCCATGAGAAACCAACGCAGCAAGGCTCTCCAAATTTCAACAAGACAATCCCTGACGGTTACAACTGAATCTATTTTTAGGGGCGAAGCTCCTTAAGCCGTGGGTCATGCGTCCTCGATGTATGTAGTTGTAGGTCGCCACCTCTCGTTTAGTTCTTGGAATGTCCGCTAGATGGCGGTACTTGTGTATGATGACTATATTTAGGGGCGAAGCTTCTTATGGCATCACCTCGGCGGTCCTCGCTGATCCATGCATCCTGAGTAGCCAGTAGGCACTGGATTTCGACCTCCAAGGTAGTGCCTGTGTGAGATGTCTCCTGTGCGTGATTAAACAATAAAAAAAATTCACAACGTACATGTAAAATTAAAGTGAGCTGCGAGTCGCCATGACTCTCATCGACCCTTTAGTATAAATGCACCCGATCTCACGTCGTTGATGATGTACTGCGCAGAATTCGCGGAAGATTACCGGTTTACCGACGCACCTCCTCCGAAGCTTCGCCCACTCATCATCATTCACTCCGTGGATATGGTGTCGTCATCTCCAGTTCTCGTCTCGTTTCCGAGAGGGCGCTGTCCTATAGACATGCGTACAATATGGCGGTTGGGTGAAGGTACGCTAGATGGCGTTGGCGGTGCAACTGCTCTCCGATTGCGCGGACCGCCGTACGAGTGCGCTTGCCGGATCGTGCTGCTTGGCGGACGACGACCGGTCGTTGAAGTTTGAATAAAATTTCACACACACTATCGCTTTGATTACTGCTGGCCGAAACCACTGAAATTTCACGGTGTAACCATGATTGCTTCAGTCACCATAACTCTCATCGACCCTTTAGTATAAACGCGCCCGATCTCACGTCGGTGATGATGTCCCGGGCAGAATTAACGGAAGATTCACGGTTTACCGATTAACCTCCGCAGCTTCGCCCACTCATCCTCATTCACTCCGTGTATATGCTGTGTTTTTTTTGGCTGCCATCGCCAGTGTCTAGTGCTCAAAAAACCCACTCCATAAATTGAAGTGGGTTTTCGTTTCTATATCGCTAATGTCTGCAACATGACGCTTGGAGATCTTGTGCCCCATATCGTGGCGCAGACATCCCGTACAGCCCTTAAGACCGACAGTAGTACGCCCACTGGTACGGACTACCGTTGTACAGATCCTACAGTTCCAGCCCCAGACGAGATCAGACATCCCCACTGCAGGTGACAGTGTGCTGGCCACGTCTTAACGTTCACTTTAGGTTAGGAGGCTCGCGATGTGCGATCGGCTGCATAAATTTGCAACCACTTGCGACCCTATAGGTCCGGGGACGGCAGCGCCTGTGTATTGGCTGTACGACGTAACTTCGAGACAGAAAAGCTTTCGCCTCGCGTCGCTGTAGCAACCGGCTATATTGAAAGCGCATCCAATGACATACGGGCGCGTGTCTCAACTCGTTGCTTCCGACCAATTGGAGGTGCGGGAAAGAGGCGTCTTCTTCTACCCGCTACTGATCTATTTTCACCGCGCGGACGAGTCATTGCGGACTTCCCGCGAAACGCCTGTTGCTATAGCAAAGGGAGATCAAAACTTTCGAGCCTACAAGTTTTGTCGTATCACTGATCTATATACACTTTCGCCAAAGTACTAATAAGCGCGCCTTGCTACTTTTGTCCATATCACGCCTCGAAGGCAAGCCGAGGAGTGTCCCGACCTAATGAGCATGCTTCTTACATCGTGATGCAGACACAAAATCAAAACGCTTAGCATTAATCGGAGTTGACTCAAAGCATCAGGCTCGTTTTCAAAAAAAAAAAAAAGAATGATGCGTATTGCATAAAAAAGAAAATTAGGGCAGCTCCATACTAGCAGTGCCAAGCCTGAAGGAACAATGGATCAGGGCAGCCTTCCTTAGCATACCAGCTAAGGCTAGCATTGAGATAGCAAGGGTCCTTCTGTTAAAAAGGAGAGCGTTCGAGCCGGCTGTTCAGAAAACTCGCTGATTGCCGCTGGTAATAATGCTAGGACAGCCAAAAATTTGGCGCCAAGGCAATTACAATATAAATAAAAGGGAAACATTGTTACGTTTCACGGTTACATATTTCATTGTAAGGCTTGAGCATTTCAAGAGATCGTAATCTCTAATGCACATACGCTCAGTGCAAACTGCAGACTTGCGCAACCTGTGCCATCGACGTCAAATAAAGCGTGAACAGCGGCAAGCATCAGCAATGGCATAATGCGCGCCTATCCAGTCATCGCCATGGACATGCGCAGTGCTGCCAAACCGGAGAGAGAGAAATAACATTTATTTATACATCCGGCGTGTAGGAAGTCCCCGGCCGGAGTGTTCAAATCCCGGGTTCAAGGACCCGGGTTCAAATCGCAGCTGTAAATGTTGAGTTTTTAATTTTTGCGTGTAACTTCTTATAGCTGTACTGTTTTTCCTCGTTTCTTAAAACTAGTTGCGATTGGTACGTATTGCCACGGAAAGTGACTGAAATGTGAAGTCAAATACAAGATGCTTGACGGTGAGCGTAATTATTTGTAGCGCCACCGCACGGCATTCAACAAGTACGCAAAGTATGGCCTCCGGGGTTAATCGTATTCGCAAAGATCACGGAGCCATACTTTACGTCTTTGCTGAATGTCGTGTGGTGGCGCTGCAAATAATTACGCTCACTGTCAAATTTGTTGTACTTTACTTCCCATTTCAAGTTACTTCTGTGGCAATGCGTACCATTTGAAGCCAGATTTAAGAAACAAGGAAAAACAATACAGCTATAAGTAGTTACACTAAAGAATAAAAATTCAACATCTACAGCTGCGATTCGAACCCGGGCCTTTCAAGTAGGAAGCGGGCATTCTACCGCTGCACTACTTTGGTGGAGCCGCGCGCAACTCTTAAAACGACGACACACTGCAGACTACCGATCGCAGCACCGCAAGCAGATTGACCCTCTTAGGGCTTAACTTTCTGTACATTGGTGCTGCGGCCGTTGCGAGCACTCCCCTGGTTCTAGTACACTCTAGTTAAGCGCTTTCGTCTGTCGTTCTCTCACCGTCCCGTGTCCAGCGCTGTTTGTTTACGTCTTAACCCCATACCCTCCCCCGCTGCTCTGGCGTCCATGCTCCTCCGCCCGAGTAGAAACGGGACGGCAAAGGGAGGGGCAGCAAGGGACGGGTGAGCAATCTACGGCAGGCCTCGCACGCGAGCTGATGTCACAAGCGCCCTCAGTACGACGCAAATGCCCGGCTCGTTTTATCTCTGCTTCACTAACGTTCGTCGCAGCCGCTCGCGCGCTCTTACTCGCGGGTAGAACATGCGACGTGCGGCGCAATGTTACTAGTGTGTACTTTAACGAAACATGACGACGACGGCAAGAAACCGTCCAGAGCGTCCTTATAATTGATAGCGCAATAACATGGAAATGAAGCCACGATGTGCTTCTCACAGCGACCTGCTTTTGGTCCCCAGTTTTTCGGTGGTAAAGGCGGGGAAGCAAACAGTTCTTGAAATGCAGCGTCAGGATCCTCGGCCACCTTTATCGGCAAAGACCAGCGTGGCCATAACCTTTCACTTAAAACAACGATGGGACAGGTCCAACTGAGTGAAGGCGTGGGGCAGACTTGGCACCCCCCTCTAAGTGTTTCATCATTCATCGCCCATAAGTACGCACTGCCAAGCTTTACTGGAGCAGCTGAAATACACCTCAGCTTGCAAGAACTAAGGCGAGAAGCTCCGACCCTCCACCCCCCCCCCCCTTCCCCCCAGAAAAAAAAACAAGAAATCACGGAACTTCAATCTGAAGCGCTAGGGGGCAAATGTTGCAGTGGGCACCGGTGGTCGTATTTGGCTGGATAGAGGACCGGCGATTCGGCCTGTAAACCCTACAAAACTTCAATCATGAGCTTGACGCTGTGTGCTAGTACAAAGTAAAACGCCGACGCTACAGTGTGGAGGAAATACCCTCATCATGATAAATTATGAAATACGTTTCCTCCCCAAGGCTGTTCGGCCTCAGTTGCGGCCTCGTGCCGCAACTGAAGCCGAACAATTCTGGGGAGGAAACGTATTTGAAAAATTTCGTGAAGCAGCACAGGGCTAAAATAAAGTTCAAAAGAAACACTACTGCTTCAGTGAATGGCGGCGACCTTTTTTTTAGAGCTTTAAACTATTTCGACATCGTGTGACAAACTAATCAGAGCGCGGCGGGTCGGATAATTCGCCAGTCAGTCTACATTTGCTTGCAGAATTGCAAAATTGTATATTCACAGATATATTCAACATATTTATTCCTTTAGCTTCAAAAATAATGTCATACATAGCTTTACTACATTCAATAAATCAGGGTGCACGTTACATAAGAGCAATGATAACTCGTAGAACTACGACGATGAGGTTGTAGAAGTGGCGACGATGACGAGCACAACGGTGGCTTCAAGACAATAGCGACAGCTAAACCATGGCAGGTCAAAGAACTGCCAGCACAGGCTTGCTGCTGTACCTGTACGGTTCAATTACCAACATCTCTTCGCTGATTCTGCTGATTATGGTGGTATCATGCTCTCGCGAAGTGTTTAGAATCCTCAATAGCCAAACTAGCAACAGCGGTGAAATGTACCCTCGACTAAAGGATAGATATAAATGGAAGAAAAGGATTCATGCAGGCGTCGGCACGTCTGTTTACTTTTTTTAATCTCGCTGTCTCTGTTCCCGTTTACAATCTTCCACAATCCATCCAAATTCATATTTCATTTCAAAACATGCAAAAGTGGATTGTGTAAGCCTTAAAGCTTTTAAGCGTTATTTCATTCCAACATTCGGGACGCTACGGGTTAGAGATCAAAAAGCTACATTTGCTTGTCCAGAACCACGACCTAGTACAAATTACAGGCGAAACAGAGAACAGTGACATAAGTTGAGCAAACTGTGGGCACAATCACAGTGACATATTTAGCGCAAACATGGAGATAACGCAGTAAAATGGAAAACAACTGCAAACTGACGTAAACAATAGCCTTATTCAGATGGTTACACATATCCAACGAAGCCTTCGTGGTATCATCTTATTTACACGGCCTTGAATCCATATCACACAGCCTATATGTACAAATACACGTTCATGTTGATTTGCCAGATCGATGTATAAATTTACTAATTCAGCGCCTCGCTGAAATCTTCCTATTTAGGTATATTGCCTTTACTATTCCTTATTTGTATCAATTCGTTGATAATGCTGACTTGTTACCCACTACTACCTTGGGTCGGAAATCCAGACCACACGTTCTGTAATAAATACCTAAGAAAACGAAAAAGTAATAAACAGAACACAATATTGCAAGAAAAATAAAACAGTAGTAAAACCAATCAGACTGGGCCATCTCAACACACATATAGTCGGAAGAAGCATTCTTGTTCAACCCGAAGAAACATTTGCAAATGATGATACACATAGAGTCTGGCCGGTATATCAGCCGCAACGTTAGTTGAAAATTATGAGTTGTTTTTGTTTGTTGACCATGTCTATCTTCATCTTTATATGGAACAACATTATATATATATATATATATATATATATATTCTTGTAAAAATATACGTAACACAGCAGCGCGTGTTGAAATTGCCGTCTTCGTGGTCTAGTGTCCATAGTATTAAGTTCTGTGTTCTTGAGAGCATTGCTCTGGCAGTGCACATACTTTTGCACACGAGTGTATATCCATACATGTGTAAGCATATGTATTCACACATACCTCTAAATTAAAGAAAACCGGAGGCTTACTTCAGCAAACTTTACTTCGCGGTGACAAGGCAAGTGCGGCTAACCTTCGCTGCGTACTATTTCTTTCAGTTTCTGAACAGCCTCTGTGCTACGGGACAGCAGTGCGTGCAGGAACTCGGAAGTTGGGATGTGAAGGCAAGTGATTAGCCACAGTTTAAGATTTCTCGTATCGCCGGTCCTCATTCTGGACTACAGGGAACGAAAATTGGGCATTCGTGCGGCGTAATTTGTGGAGGGTCGCGCAGCAAATATCCTGCGTCAAAAAAATTTCCCTCGTCGCCATTCTACGTTCACTTCACCTTACTTAAATGCCGGAAATATAAAAAAGTTCTTTTGCACGAAATGTCATCAATAAATATTTGTCAGTGAAATTGGCAATATTCCGACAAAGTCAAGTAACTTGATGGAAGTCTCTCTGCGGTGAGTGCGAACGGCGTTTTCACCCTTTCTATCTATCTATCTATCTATCTATCTATCTATCTATCTATCTATCTATCTATCTATCTATCTATCTATCTATCTATCTATCTATCTATCTATCTAGCCGCGTACGTCTGGGCGCTCTCGTAGTGGTCTCTTTAGCTTCGCATATACCATAGTGGGCATAGGAAGATATTCAGTGGGTATCGAACACGATTTGCAGGCAGTGACATGAATAACGGGACTTACCTGCCGCGTACGTCATGACACCATTCCCACCGGTCATGTGTGGTATATATGCACGCATAACATTACCCGTGGCATACAGGTACACGCCACAAGCGATTCACAGTCGATATCAACCCAGGGGAAGCGAGAACAGACTTTGGAAATTCTAACGCGATAACCTTAAGGCGTCCGTGCTGAATAAATCTATTTGGCGGTGTCGATGGTGCAATCAATGAGCAAAATATCCCGATGGAAGCAGAGAATCAAAATTACAGCTCGAGTTGGAGTCCAACCCATCCATTCTGGATGGCAGTCAGTTGTTTTAGCACAGATATACGCCACAGGTTCGATCTACTTAGAAAAAAAAACCGGCAGATCCCACGCACTGTGGGAATCGATGTAATGCGAAGCAGCCAGCAAGGAGCAAATCGTGCTGTACATGATATGCAGTTCATGATTAACATGTTCGGACCTGTCATTTATGTTCGTGCCACAGTCACGCAATACCAATTGTGGTGTATATCAAGCTAGCGAACTGGACGCAAGCGCACCACGAGCGTCGAATGTAAATGGCATTGTAGATGACATGCATGCCAAGATTTTCATGTTACCGCCTGCCACTTATGCTGGCTATACAGTCCCGCTCCGCAATTCCAGTTTTGGTGTATATCAAGCTATGGAAACGGCCGCGAGCGCGTCATGGGCGTGGAATGCAAGTCATGTTGCACATGACATGTCATGATTTGCATATTACCACTTATAATTTATGTTCGTTATACAGTAACGACACGCAATACCAAGTTTGGTGTATATCGCGCTAGCGAAACACCCGCGAGCGTGCCATGAGCGTGGCATGCAAGTCATGTCGCACATGACATGTCATGATTTCCAAATGACCACTTGGCATTTATGTTCGTTATACAGTCACGTCACGCAATACCACATTTGGTGTATATCAAGCTAGCGAAACGCCAGTCAGCGCACCATGAGCGTGGCATGTAAATCGTGTTGTACATGACATGCAGTTCATGATTTTCATATTACCATCTGTAATCTTGTTGGTCGTGCAAAAATATCTCATCGTACCGATTTTCGGATATATCAAGTCATGAAAACGGCGTCAGGAGCGCTACGGCCATGGCGTGTAAATAATACTTTTCATGACAAGTCAGTCATGATTTTTATGATACGACCAGCCATTCATGTTCGTCATACAGTCATGTTACGCCATACCAAATTTGGTATAAATCCCATTAACGATACGGCCAGGAGAGCACAACGTTGTAGGTGGCTAGATAGATAGCTAGATAGATAGCTAGATAGATAGATAGTTACGCTCAAAGTCGCCGAAGTTCGCTAAGAAATTTTAAAAAAGCTATACAAACACCTTATCGGGGCAACACGAATTGTGGTTACACTGTTGGCTATCGGCTTTTATAACAATGTAATAAACTTTCACTAAGCAAGCTATAGTCCAGCGTTGCTCGAATACGCCGGCGACCGCTACTTATGATATTTACATCACCCGCCACGGTGGTCTAGCGGTTATGCTGCTCTACTGCTGAACCCGAAGGTCGCGGGATCGAATCCTGGCCGCGGCAGCCGCATTTCGATGGATGCAAAAATGTTTGAGTCCCGTGTACTCAGATTTAGGAGCACGTCAAAGAACTCCAGGCGGCCGAAATTTCCGGAGCCCTCCACCACGGCGTCTTTCATAATCATACCGTGGTTTCGGGACGTAAAACTGCAACAATTATTAGATTATTATGATACGCACATCTTCGCACCGTAGTGGGCGCTCCGGGGCGATAAAACTGTGATCGCCCTAACGTGAGCGCCGGCGTTATGTTGTACCATGAACTACCCTCTGTAGTCGACGTGCATGGAAAGCCAACGATGTCCACACCACTTATAAATTTACATCCAGACGTCAATTCATTTTTCAACTCTTGATTCAAAGTGAGCAATCCGGCATACGCTACTCCTCCCCGACTGCTTCGCATGAAATCAGTTCTCACAACGCCTGAGATCTGCCGAAATTTTTGTATCCGCAGTTAATGTCTAGCGCCCGTCATGTGTATGTGTTCCTTACTTGTGTCTGCGTCTGGTTTTTGCGCTACGAATATGAGTACAAGTGACTCAAACCAACCAACTAGGCCCGCATCACCACCTTGACGTCCTTCCCAATGTCCAGCAAGAGCTCTGCGTAACAGAAAGCTTGTATTTGGCGCAAATGGGCTGCATTTTTAACTGCAATGGTTTACCAAATTTTTTTATGATTTTAAGTTAATTAGCACTGCTGCAAGTTAAAGCAGAATTTTCGTCTTGTATCGACCTCCATATGGGTTATACGTGGTCCGCGGTACGTTTCACAGGTGTTCTTGGTGATTTTAAGATGCGTGCTCGTTTTCTCTTAGTTTTGTTTTGTTATTCTTCGTTTTTTGTGCATGCAACAGCCAGGACAAGGGGTACATGTAGGCAAGGTCAAATGTGTTGGTTGGTTGTGGTTTCGGCTATAAATTTGCGTGTGACAATGTTCCGGTGTGTCTCACCAGATTTCGCACTGGATGAAGTCATTGTAGGCGAGATGAAACATAATGAAAAAGTGGGATGGTGAGGCATGAGGTGGGTGCTTCGAAATTGCATATCTGTGGACGAAATTAAAGGCTTAATAATAAAATTCAAAAGAAACGCTAGAAAGCTTTATGTCAGCGCAAGGTTTCAAACGGAGCAGTTATAAACAGGGCGCTGAAAATTAAGCGCTATGGTTTTCTTAAAATTCAGCACCTGGAGGCAGGGTTGCCGTTGGGTGGACTTGAAAAGGAGCCAGAACTCAAGCCAAAAGTAGCCAAAAGTAGCCATGCCATTTAATATTATCGCCAAATTTGTAGCCAAGTGGAACAGAAGTGGTATTATGAGCAGATTCTTTAGTATTGATCAATAAATAATACCATTTTGAATAAGTAAGAGCATAGAAAGCCACCGATAAGTTGGAAATAAATTAAGTGAACAAATTAGGATAAATTCATTACGCGTGCATATATTTTATGTAAAAAATATGAGTTCTTGCCAGACACAAAGTTATATTAGAATATTCCAGCCAGCAAGTCAGAAGGAACATGCAAAGTTGAAACAGATTTTCGTTGAAGCTGCAGACCAAATTCTGGTTGTAGATGAACAGGCCAGCTAAATTTTGTTGCAGATGTCTGTTTTCCCATTTACACGAGAACACGCACTGCGCATCACAATTATTCGTAAAACTTGCGCGTAGCATCACAATAGATGGCGGGAAGCTTGAGCACCGAGCTGGCCACGTGTTCGTTACCGTGCACGCAACTTCGCCCTCTCCGTATTTGGAGACGCGCGCAGCGTCGCGTAAGGGTGCCTCGATGCGCACAAGCGCATCGAGGCACCCTTACGCGACGCTTAGTGGTGGCTTAGTGGTGGGTGGAGGACGACCGTACGCATCCGCTGAAGCGAGAGAAAAGCTTAAAAACAATGTGTTTTGTCTGCAAAAATGTGAAAAATGGCTACTTAATGCGCCAAATCAGCACTTTAAAAATAGTCAGAAAATAGCCATGGCGCCAACTGCAAATTTGTGTCGCCAGACGGGGTCGAAAAAGTAGCCAATTTGGCGCAAAGTAGCAACCAACGGCAACCCTGCTTGGAGGTACGTGACCACCAGCTTTGCATACAAGTTATACATCCAGGGGACACACAGTGAGACAATAATTATCCCTGTCAGCCACACAAATAATTAAGATTAAATAATCAACCTTTTTAGTGATTGCTGAAGCTGACATGTCTGTATTGAGAAGTTGGAGGCACTCGCGTTTCTACGTAGTTCCACTTTGGAAGAATTCTTTTAGCATGTCTGCGCACCGGAAATATCCCGCTGCAAACTTTAATTTCGATTTGCATGATTACGCATGCAAGACAGTCAGCACTGGCGCAAAGCTCCTCCCCGATGTGCCGCGGCAGTTGCGTGTAGACTTTCATCTAACAGGTCGAAGGCACAGGCAAAGCTGATAACGGTTACCCCTTTACTACCGGCTATCGATAGCAAGCGATGACTGCTCGTCACATCAGGCAGGAAAATTCCGCCAATCATCACCGCCTTGCATGCGTAATCATGAAAACCACAATTAAACTTTGCAGCGGGATATCTCGAAGCACACGCATGCCAAAAGAATTTTTCGAAGTGGAACTGCGTAAAAAGTTAATTACTTATTCTTAGTTAATTGGGCGGCTGACAAGCGATAATTATCGTCTCACTGTGTGTCCCCCCTGTTTAGATAACTTATGTGCAAAAAGTGGTCTTCTCGTACGTCCAAGTGCTTAATTTTAAGAAACCATAAAGCTTAATTTTGAACACTCGGTATTTTCATCACCTGTTTCATATATACGCGAATAAAGCAATGAGAAGTGAAACTCAATCGTGACTCGCGAAAGAAACGGCTTCGCAGGCAGCTGAGGTGGGAGTTCACAGGCCCGCACGAGGCCTCCTGTAATTTTTGTAACACTAATATTTTAACGCGATAGCGGTAAAGAGCTAGTTTTGCAGAAATTCCGGTGTCGTGTCGGCGTCGGCATTGGTGTGGGCATCGGTGTCGGCGTCGATGTCGGCGTCGGTGTCAGCGTCGTTGGTTGTGAGTGAAAAATCATCATCTTGTCCGTGACCGAAAATCTAGAAAGATGCAAATAAAATAAGTGTTAAAAATGTTCGGGTCCGAGTGCGAATCAAACCCACGCCGTCTGCGTGACAAGCAGGTGTTCTACCACAAAAGCATGCAATTTCTTCAAACTGCTTCGGAAAAAACACTACGCAAATGTCATGTAGTGGAAGGAGTCTCCTTAACGCATGTAATATTGCATGGCAGAAGCGTATAATCGCGCCAGGCGTCAAAACATGTGAATTGCACAACGAGTGACTGTTTTAAAGGCGCACCCATTACAAAGCGTTCAGACATATTTAATCATCATCATCAGCAAAAGCATCAACAAAGTGAACAGCTGCGTAGGTTCGCGTCTTGCCTTTTGAGCGCGTAGTGGGCCCTTCGCTGATTCGCGAAAAGAATAATTATGGCGTGGTGGGCACGTAACAACTCTACTTGCACAAGGCATTCTGGGATACTGTGATACGGCCAATATTATGCTCACAGTCGTTCGTTTCTCTACGGCACGGTTGAGGCATGCATCGAGAACCGGAGCTAGGCTACCAATTTAGAAGGCGGTGCACACGAGGCCCGATTACGCTATCGCATTCTACTCTTGAAGGCGAAGTTCAAGCATCCTTCAAGCTCTTGCTTCTGTTAATTTATTTCCAGAATGTCACCGAGTGCCAGAGGGTGAAAATTTGGGCAAAATGGGTGAGTTGCTGGCGCTCAAGCGAGCATTCACTACTACTGAGCTCACTACAAGAACCTGAACATGGAACTCTAATAAATTGGCTACATTGTCATAACTAGAATGAGTGTTGAGATCGTATTAAAGCTTTGCTTTTACTTGCAATACTTGCGAATATATAACGGCATAGCGAAAGCTTTGACATCAGGACAAATATTGAGTATGGTTGCCGTTGTGCCGACGCATGATATTTTTTTCTCCGTCCTCCGATGCTCAATGAGCAGGGTGGACTTTTAGCTGGGGTCATCGACAATCCTCGTACTAAAATACATCAGACATGCAGAAATAATTTCATCAGACAACCCCTGAACCGACATGAAGGACAGCGGTTGTAGTTCCGAGAAAACTTGTGATTTCGGTCGGTCTATGGAGCGATGTGATTTTAGGTGTGGAATGTCTGATGACACTTTACACAATCTCAGTAGGTTAAAAAATATCAGTTTTTATTTCAAATTCGTGAGTGTTCGCTTATAAGATAAAACATATTTGTGTAAACTGCACTGTTCGTGTAATGCGGACGACAATCATCATATATATTTTGCGGGAAGTTTCTGCAACGTATCCGTTTCTCGAGGAAACAGCTCGCAAATAGGGATATACTGTTTTCATCATGTCGTCATATGTGAATTCTGCCCGCTTTAGATGTACCTTAACTTTAGAAGCATTCGACAAAATCGTACGAATCTTTTTGATTGCTAGGTTACAGGGTTTCAATGAAGATGCCTTCGCCATTTTTGCTCTGTTTGTTCTGTTATTTATTTGAGACAATTTTAGCAAAATGATAACGAACAAAACTAAAAATACGCTTTCAAAGTCGACTTCGTTTTACTTCTTTCATTCATCAAGATGCAAAAAATAATCAGTGAGACAGCGGCTGTGGCGTTTGTCAATAAAACGACCTAAACCGAAATACGCTTGCACCAAGTCACAGTCAATTCTAACCTTCAAAACATCGTTTCCTGGCGTTCCAAATGGAATATGGGATTAAGCGCTAAAAAATAAGTCTTCATGAAAATCACCAACCAGGCTAATGATTTATCCGTTCCCTATAACATGGCTTCCGAAACCTTTAACCAAATCTAATCATTATAAGCGTATAGGTGAACTAACAATTTATCCTGGAACACGCATGTTTCTAACATCCGTAAGTCGGCTTTGTGTAAACCTTGCTTTCTACGCCATAAATTAAAACAGGCTTCCCACAACACCTGTTTAACAGCTTATTACTCTCTAATCCGTTCCAAATTATAAAATGCAAGCATTGTGTGGTTTGCTTTCACCAAACGTAACACTGACACATTAAAGATGATAGAACGTAAAGTGCTAAGATTCATTTTTCCAGATACCGCTCAACTTACTCCCCAACAACCCTAATGCTAACTAATAACATCCCAACGTTGCAATTACGGCGAAAAATTCTCAGACTTATGTTGATGCTTTATTGAAAAATAACCATTTTCCTCTTTACCTGCACCCTTTTAAAAAGAAAAATTACACCATCTCCCGCTAAAGGGGAGCATGAGGCGATGCGAAGCAGCGCATGGGTCGACTTAAAGTTCCGTTCATCACGAGCACCTTGCCCGATGTTAACGCGTCCTTGCAAGTGGAGCACACCATGAATTCACTGTAGTTGCTGTTACTCGTCCCGAACTCTTGTTGGAGCACTCCACGCGCGTTCATCGCCACGCCACGCCGGAGCACGTGGGTTCATCGCACCTCTACAGAATCTCGTTCACCGACGCCATCACGTGATTGCTGAGACAGTGTAAGGGGGAGAGGCCACATCGTCTTACCCAGCCCCTTACACCGGCCCGAACGCGCTAGCGCGTGCCAGCGCGTTCTGACTAGGATACAACGCGTTGGTTCATCGCGCGTCTGCAGAATCCCGTTCCCCGACGCCATGCAACGGAGCGAGCGCGCGCCGCAGTATATACGAGCGCACAGCTGCGCCGGAGAGAGAGAAACGGGAGAGGAGAAACGAAGCGGAGGCAGCGCTCACGCCACCCCCCTCCACCCCACCTCCTCGCGGGGGGCTGAACCGAGGAGAGGGTCCTCCCACCTCCTCGCGCTCACGCGAGAGGGGGCAGAGTTGGCGCATGCGCAGTAAGGGTGGGGACACCGCACGCACACCGGATTGAACTCCGCTAAGAAATGCTTCGCATTTAAAATGCTCTCGAAGCACGGCGAACAAGGCATCTGAAGCAACACACGAACAGACAAAGAGCACGGGACTGGCGCTATCTTTGTCTGTCCGTGTCTTGCTTTGCGCTACAATTTTTTCTTCAGAAGTCATGAACCAACTAGCCCAAGAAAACGTTTTGCTGAACAAGGCATCGCCAAACTGAATCTTTAACGCCTTATCGCACAAGAGTAATCTTTCTAAGTATACGTTTTTTACGCATACAATAACAGACTGGAACAACTTGCATGAAGCACATATGTCCAATAATGACGCTGTAGACCCTTTTATTAAAAGGGCGCCCCAAGCGCCCTTTACGCAATCTACTCCAAGCCGCCATGTTTAGGGCGTCGCAGCAAACGACACTGTCAGCGACTAGTGTGGCAACCAACTGTGACTGCCGGTGCGCGACGTTTTGCTAGCGTGGGTGTCAGCCCGCGCGTGGTGGATTGTGCCGGAAACGTGTTGCTAAAGATGGTTGGAGGGTGCTGTGTTCCGTTATGTCGCCAACGAGGCTACCGCGATGAGAACGGAAAAGTATGTGAGACAGACCGATGTAAACAAACACATGTGTCGCCTATCCGTGCACATTGCATGTATCAGTGTGATTATGGTCGTGGAAGCGCTAAGCCGTGTAGGCATGATATGGATTTGTAAGTAAAATGCTAGTCCGCGTGATGGATCACGCGGTATCCACCATCGTAAGCGCTTTGCAGTGGCCTCCGAACTCGACGTTGGCGACGTGGAATTCTGAGGTCGTCAACTTTGTAGGAAAATGGGAAGTAAGTTGCTAGCAGCATGGTCCAGGGCCACGAAGCATGCGGAATGAAACTCAGTCTGTTCATGTAGCCAGTGGAGTGCGGACATGGTAGTGAGGGCAGCTATGACGCCGAGCCACCGCAGCAAGTACATACAGTGCACTTTGCCAAACAGAAGGCCTCTGCTGGCAGCCAAGTGTCGTGATGCCTCGGCGGATCTGACTACACTCAGTATCACATATCAAGCGCACCGCTGTTGAAGCTACGCAAGAAGTTCGGTCAGCAAAATGTATAAATACGCGTGTCTGTTTTCTTCAGTTTTCGCGGTTGTAAATGCTCGTGTGAGCCGAGCCTGCGCGTGAGGCGTCGCGACTGGCTAAAAATAAAATACCGAAACAACGAAAACGCCAGGTGACGTAAAACAGCACATTAAAAGCCGCATAACGGATGTTTGTTTAGTTCCAATTAAGGCATCAATCATTTTCGTCTATAACTCAGCATTAAAAAGAAAACGAAGTCACTGTCTGGCGTTAAAACCATTGAACTATTTATTGGCGCAAACGCATTTTTCTAAGTCTCGCTAGCCTCTACACCGTTGCATCTGTTCTATGGAACAGAGCACGCGAAAGCACTCGGCACTGGCCGCTCGAGACTTCCAGTCTCACGCGCCCACCTTGTTTCGCAGGCCGGCCACCGTTGTGTTCTTCATCGGCGATGCTGCTACAGTTACGTGGATGCAAATTGCCGTCAGCAGCTTTTAGCTCTGACCAGCAATATGCCTCGTTACCGGCTACTGAAGTCCGAGCTGGATGGGCTAGCGTCCGCCTCGGCGCGTCAGCCGCGTCAAATCGTTCGTCCACCCGGTCGACGGATCACTCATTGCGATGCCGAAGTCAGTTGCCCTACCTTTGCAAAGCAAGTCACGAGAGCATTCATCCGCGAAGATTTCGGAGACGGTGATATGCAGCCCTCTGGCACAACGCACGGACACACTACACACAGGCGCACGTCATGCCCCCTTGCCCTAAACATGGCGAATTCTATCCCACAACTTTTTGCAAAATCGAAGCTGGCGAAAAGCCCACCGTCAGGTGGCGTACTTATGAAAAGGGTCTATTGCACAATTAATATACTAAATGTCAGTAGCGTAGCCAGAAATTTTTTTCGGGGGAACCATACTTTATGTATGTTCGTGCGTGCGTTTGTATGTGTGCGTGCATATATACGCAAGCAAAACTGAAAAATTTCGGGGGGGGGGGGGGGGGTTTGAACCCCCCCAACCCACCCCCCCTTGGCTACGCCACTGCTAAGTGTGTTGTGTGTGTGTGTTTGTGTTTGTGTGTGTGTTTGTGTGTGTGTGTGTTTGTGTGTGTAATTTGCTTTCTCATTCGGAGATTGTATATGGTATGTGTATATGCCTACATTTGTATTGCTCCCCTAAATTTCTTGCATACTTACAATGCTGCTTCTCTTTTCATTAGTTTATTCTTTTTTTACATTGTTCTCCCCACGCCCCTCTTGCTTGGGCCCTTACATACGCTGGCATTATGTCAAAAATAAATAAATAAATTATAAATAAATTACATCTCTGTTCCCGTGTATGACATCTGCAGAGATAAATTTTAGCGCACGATTAACGAAAACGCAAAAAAAAATTGATAGTAGCCGGCACGGCGCCTCTTCTAGTCTGTCGGTATTTTAGCATGTCCGTCCATCAAAGTAGTTTTCAACATGAAACCCAACCAACTAACCCAGTCGTTCGTTGTGCTCCATAACCTCATCATTTTAATAAATCAAATGCATTTGAAATAATTTATTGCAGTATACTATTGCACCATCTTCCGGGTTCGAAATTATTTATGCGCCCAAATTCACAGTAAAAAAATATTTACAATAACTTGTGGAGATGATCAGCTGATTTATACGTTATCCCAATCACAATAACAACAAAACCATAGCTGTGTTGGCAGTACTAAACTAGAGTTATCGTCTACCGTACGGCGGAGAGACATAGCGAGAAAAGGAATGCTTGACATCACTCGGAAACATTTGTGGTGGCAGCATTAATGCTTCATTTGGGAGACTACCTTAAGCCAAATGTATTACAAAGCATGATATGCTCATGAGCGAGAGTAAACCAGAAACACTCTTGCACTCCGTGGCCTTTGGATAAAAAAATGCCCCCCACCTCCCCGAAGGGAATCGTGAGGAAATGCGAATGCATTTCGCGCGCGCTTCACTCCATTTATATATGGTGGTTGTGGTTCGAAGAAGGAAAAGGCGCCTAATTTCTCCAGCCCGGTCGGGAGCACGGCGCAGCGTCCGTTTTTTTTTTTTTTTGCTTTTGTTCTGTTTTTTCTTCTTTTTTTATTTATTTTTTTTATTCTTTTTTGTTCTTTTTTCCTTTTTTTTTCTTTTTTTTAATTTTTAAAATTTTTTTTCATATATAGCTCCGCCGAGCTCCCGCGATGCGAGCGCCCTCACGCACTTGAAATGCATTCGCATTTAAAACTGGAGATGCGTAAAGCACGCAGCGATGGAGCGGTGTTTCCTACTGGAACATGCCAATCGCTGCTAATGGGCAATGAGAGACAGAAGACTCCGACTGGACACAGAGACCCGCAGTCGGCTTTTAGTTAACGCGCACGCTGCGAATTTTTATTGTTCAACAACGCACAGGAGAAATCTCCCACCGGCACCACCTTGGAGGTCAAGATCCATTGCCATATATACGGGATGGACAGTGAACGGTTGTGCAGCGCGAGCAGTCGGTTTTTGCAACCAAGAAACTCGCTAGCAGACGCTGCCTGCGTCGGCGTCGCGAGGCGAGAGGGGGGTAGCGTAGGAGAGGAGAGAAAGGGGGGGGGACGCGCATGCGCAGTGGGGGGTGTGGACGCTGTGGGCAGGGATGCCTAGAGGAGGGAGGGGGGGAGCGTATTAGAGGAGAGAGAGGGGGGACGCGCATGCGCAGTGGGAGCGCGGGGAGGGATGCCTAGAGGAGAGAGAGGGGGGAGCGTAGGAGGGGAGAGAGGAGGGGAGGCGCATGCGCAGTGAGGGTGTGGTTGCCGCGGGGAGGGATGCCTAGAGGAGAGAGAGGGAGAGAGGAGGTTTTTTATTTATATTTTTTTTAAAGGGCTTGCGCATGCGCAGTAAGGGTGGTCACGCCGCCCACCACCACCACCGGATTAAGCTTCGCCATAAGATGCTTCACATCTAACACCTGCCGGCGCTTACCTCCTCAACCTATCCTCCTCCTCCTCCGCGGACAACGCTGGACAACGCTGGACAACGCCGGACAACGCCGGACAACGCCGGATGCCTGACATAGCCCGACTATGAAATGCATTCGCATTTAAAACTCAGCAGCTCCAGTGTATTAAGTCTGGTTTCAGCTGGGTCAATCAGGAAGCCAGGGCAGCTTCACATGCACTGATGTACAACGCGCTAGCCAAAACCATGTGTGAAAAATGGGGAGTACACAAAATTTTCACGTTTGCCAGGCAACACGCAGGACACCAGTATCTACGATAAAAGTCCTTACTCTGTTTAGCCATGGCCTCCGAGATTGCGCGCCGGCGGATTTTAGCCGCGGCATTTCCAACTAGTGGGTAGTGTATCGCGGGCCAATGTCGCTACGTGTCCATATATTTCCAAATGTTTCGTTTGAATCAATACACAGAATTCGGCTCTGTCTAATCACAGCATATGTCTGTCATGGATGTTTGAGCCAATGGTAATCACCTCCTTCCTCCTCATTTCGTTTCATGATGACGTGGTTTGGATTATGCACTAAAGCAACTATCAGGATATTACCAGTGCCAATGCATTGACACGCGAACGTGGTTATTTTTTTCCCAACAGGGGGGACTACCCGGGACTCTCCATGGAAAAAAAGAAGCTCGTCGAGAGAATCATTGTAAGCACACATTTCTTTTCTAGCAATACTTTAGCATTTATTAAGGGAAGCAGCAAGTCAATGAATCTCACATTTTTCTGCAAATACATTAATTCACAAAAGCACTTCACTATAAAGCGCCAACCGCCGCGACGGACCAGTGATTATGGTGCTAGACTACTGAACCGAAGGTCGCGTGATCGAATCCCGGCTGCGGCGACCGCTTTTATATGGCGGCAAAATGCTAGAGGTCCACGTGATAAGATTTAGGTGCACATTATGGAATACCAGGTGGCCTTAATTTTCGGTGCCCTCCCCTATACTGAGTGTTTCATAATGATATCGTGGCTTTGGGACGTGAAACCCCTAAAATTGTATAAAGGCAAAAGCGCAACATCCGCACTCTGCGCATTTTAAGACTTTCAATTCAACTAACCTCTCGGTTTTTTCGCTCCTTTAGGCTCGACATAATAAATTAGGTTTCACTCTGGTGTGTGTGCTCTTGAAGATAAAATACGTCGATATTCATAAGCTCGAATTTTCGGCTCGTAACCTTGTTCGCGGCAGCGTTTCGGCTATTTATCTCAGAGATAATATTGCAAGGTAACATTGCAGGAGGTCTTGTAGGAAATTGATAATAGTGTAGGAGATCAGAATGTGTCAGGTATATTTTAGGACCAACAAGAGGGATAGGCGTGCCAACACTATTATTTTAATATAGGCCGCATTAGATTTGTCTCTGAATGCGTCCCTGTGAAAAAATGGTCGCGTGGGTCTCAACTTCTGAGAGTATCAAAGAAAACCCACTGGTCTATTTGCATGTGAGGACCACCACTACGGCATCAGTAGTAGTCTGTTTGCTACTTTATATGCATACGTGTCTCTGCCATATGCTAAAAAACATTACTTCGACTGCTTGTGAAGAGTGGAGTAGAATTGCATGCCGGCGGCAAATCACTTGAGCACAGACAGAGATCTAACCAAAGTTGCCACAATATGTACTAAGCACTAAACTTCAGAAATATGGGAGATCCCTAGTACGTAGTTTGGAATCAACGTAGTTATCTTTCAGGGAAATATTGCCATTATGTTGCGTCTACCTCGCGTTAAACAGTTCTAACATATAAAGCTCTCGAGCATACTGACGATAAGCAAGGAAAAGGTTCCATGTTAACAAACCACCGTTTCTTTTTCAGGATTGTGGATTGGGTGGCATTACGGACGTGAAGGTTGGATGGCTTCTGATTGATTATGGAATAAAAATGATTGGTTGATTGAGATGCCTCTCTTCAGTAATGCTACCGAAAGAAGTGCTCGAAAATCTTCATTCGTGTAAACCGTAGGTTACAATCCTTCGCATTTCTATTAAAGCCCTTACAGACGCAATGTTCGAACACCACAATTGCTTTCCATCAGATTCAGTTCAGTCGTCATCTGAAAAGCGGGTAAAAATTAGTATAGCTGTGCGCCTTAGGCTGATATCACTTTGGTTGTGGTATACAGTAACCAGAACATGGAGATTTGAAAACGAGAGATAAAGACAAAGAGACAGAGTTTCTAGAGCAGTGATGGTGAAATAATAAAGCGTCCACCGCCAACGCTATAGGTAATGGGTTCGATTGGCAGATCCGCCAGAGACGCGTGGTTTTTTCCTGAAGCAGACATTGGTACGCCAACCTGCCACTCGGTGGTGTTGGTACTCGTCTCTAAAAGCTGGCTTTTTCTTGTCTCTCACTCTCCCAATTGCATCCGCGATAGCATTGTTCCAAACCTCGAGAAACTATCTCAATCTCGACATGCCAGCTTTAAAGCTAGTTCACCACATGGACTAATTGTGCGCGCAATCCATACTGATGTAAATAGGTCCGCCTTTTGCGTGTTGGTCTGCTTGGGTGCATTCTCCCTTGGCCCAAATAAGAAAATGGGATAAAACATTACCTTACGTTTCTTTTTTATTTAAGTGATAACCTGTAAGGATATCGAGATAACCTCGTGTTCTAAAAGAAACATATTCGCTGCGGCAATAGGCATATAATTTTTGCCTGTTCAGCTATTTCGTATTGTATTACGCTAAACTGCACCTTTGACAATATTCATTTGTTTGCCAGGACGTGTACTGATGCAACGCTCGCAAATCTCCGCTGTAGTTTAAAGGTAATCGTGCAGGGTTGCTGAGCTGGGCGTCCAGAGTATGCTTCCAACCGTGCCAGACGAATTTATGTCGGGCATAAATGCTCGTGTGCTTAGATTTAGTCATGTTAACGCAGTTCATGCGGTCAAAATGTCTTCGTATGGCCATAACACCATGCGGCGTGGATCATTGATGGATTGTGGTTGTGCTGCTGAAAATGTAAGCGTATTCTTATGAAACGGCTACTCTACTTCACAAATATCTCTGATTATTGATGCTCGCAACATAATGTGCACACATTAGCCTTAAATTGAATTATCTGCCGGAAACTTTTCAGCAGCAGCTTCTGTATTTTCCGTGTAGCACTGAATCTGCGAATAACTGCGAGCTCTCCGTGGCGTAGGCGCCTCGCAAGTCTTTTCAAGCATACATAAGCATAACTGAATTCTGCCAGAATCCACCACCTTCAGCACAGCGCGCAATTTCGCTCGGTGCAGTGAACACTAATGGCATTCTGCGCTCCACCCACCATCAGCATACGTAAACACGGGCTCGAAGCGCAGCATACTGCAACTGAATTGACAAAACTTCTTATTGCTCAGCGCATTTCACCATTGGGCGGCCGGAATTTCTAATCTGATATCCAGTATTAGAAGTCAGGAGTTTCTGAGGTGTCTTTTTACGAACGTATTTAGAGTAAGACGTTTTTGTGAATTTCAGCATTGGTTTATAACTCCACCGCTTCTGTATTTAGAATGTGCGTACGAAAATTCCTCATGAATGCTTCCCCAGAAGTGCTAGATCTTGTGCTAGTTTGTTCATCCTGTGTACTGTCCATAAAACTACGGTCATTTAGCGTAAAAGAACGAAAAAGATGGAAAGAGAGGCAAGGTTTGCACCAACTTTCGACTGCTTTATTACAACAAGGTGCTTAGGCTATATAACAACTTTTTACCTAAGCAAAGTACCAGACATCATGATCATGTTGATAAAGGAAAGTTGTTCATTGTGAAGCACCCGTACGTGGCGTTTATAGATGGGGGGTTAAATTTAAAAACAAAAACTATGTGCTATGCTCTAGGTGCGCCTTTGCCCTGCTACATTTGTTGAGTTGTAAATATATAAATAAGACTTGACTTTGTATCCGGTGGGTTAATGGACTGTGCTCCCGCCTGGATGTCGGCTAGAAGGTCTCGCCTCCTAGCGGCTTCCTCGACCCGCTGGATTGGCCAGAGCTGATCGTCCGACGCTAACGTGAGCAGCACGGCCCGCCAGCGAAATTATTATTATTATTATTATTATTATTATTATTATTATTATTATTATTATTATTATTATTATTATTATTATTATTATTATTATTATTATTATTATTATTATTATTATTTCGTTGCCAAGAACGATGCCCTGGGCGTTGAAGATGGGATGGCACCTGAAAAGGTGACGCAAGGAGAAGAAACTCCGAGACTTGATTGCATTGTGACCTGCATGAAAAGTGCTATGATAATGAATGCAGCAGCGAAACCGGCAAACATTCAATTCTTCATTACACTGAACTTTCACGAAACATGCACATCAGATATTAACGGCATAATTTTATTTTGAAGCACTCATCGTTGATTAACAGCGCTATAAACACTCGTAAAAGAGTGAGCTCAGAGTTTTATTCAGCCAGAAGGATCGCTCTGGTACGGGTATATTTCGCGACATCGCTTTGCTGGAGGAATTTATTAATTGCCAGGACAACTTTCATGTCCAACGCCTTGACCTAGCCACTGGTTACCGCGTCAGGTATCAGGATGATTATGCCTTTTATATTGGCACTGTGAAGGTCATTGTTATCTACACACAAGAGCAGATAGAATGGGTTGGTTACTATACTTAAGGTATGATATCCTAGTTTGAATATCTGCGACATGATCAACTATATCGTTTCAAGCTTAACATTCTGGTTGCTAAGCAATACGCCCTGACCACAAGTAAAAGCGCAAGTAATCATAATTCATTAACCATTATTATGGAAGGATACGTTCAGATGTCGCAGCTCTATCGCTGTGGTTACTCCGTTTGATATGGTTCATCAAAAATAATTTTAAAAAGTTAATTTAGTTATCCCATCTGTTATTGCGTACTTGATTGTAACTACTCTATTTCAGATTAAAGGAGTCCAGCCGCAGGCGTGTGCGAAGTTCTTTATTTGGCGGAGCCAAATTTCTAGGCACCCCCCCCCCCCCCCCCACTCCTATTCACTTCGAAATATAATAAGCGTCGCATTGACTGCAGGAGTGGAAATGAAGCGACCACGTGCTTCTGACAACGGCCTGCCTTTGGTCTCCGGTTTTCCAAAGCTTGGAAGCAAGCAGTTCTTGGATTGCAGGATTGCAAGATCGGGGATCCTCAGCCGACATAACCGACCAAAAAACCTGCATATCAACAAACATGCTCTGTACGCTATGAGGGGATAGGTCCAACTGAGTGAAAGTACGCTGCGGACTTGGTGCCGCCCACAGATTATTAAGAGGGGCAGTTGTCGCCTTTCCACTCCCCCCCCCCCCCCCGCCCCGGTACGCACAGTGATTCACGAGCTTTTGACTTGAGGGGTCGTCTTCACATGAGCGAGCGCATGCGCTCCTTTAGCAGCAGTTATTCGGGCGATAACAGGCCAAACTAACTGCTCAAAATACAGTAAAAGCTCGTTTATTTGAACTCGAAGGGGACTACAAAATTGTTAGAATTAATCGTAGTTCCAATTAGCGGTCGAGTGCTAGAATGAAGGGACATCGCTCCAGACTGCGCGGTCAGAACCCAAAGAAGTTCCCTCTGCACTCGTTATCGCGAATGAGGCGCTACTACACGTTTTTGGCAAGTGATTTCGTAAATTGAGTTCCTGGAGCTCGAACAGGGAACATAATTAATTCACCAGTGCTGCAGTGACACTCCAGAAACAAGCATCAACATGCATTCATGTGAGAAGTGAGCCTTAATGGGAAATATATGGCGCTATCTTCACGCCAAAATACGTCTATATAGAGGGAGAGGTAACACAATTGAAATTGAAAAGTATACAGTAATTTGCTCGCGACTCCACAAGAATCTTTTGCAGCTTGCCCAAGAGCTCCAGCACAGCGTCCGAATTCTCATCTGCCGAGAAATGCTGCTGTTTTGTCGTTTTGCATCTCAAATAAATTTGATTTGGTTCGGTTTTGCAACGCATTGTAATAACTCTGGGCCGACTTCTGCGAGGAGCGATGAAAACCAGCGGCTCCCAGTTCGAATTAACCGTTGTGGATACCCACGCGTTCGAACTATCGAGTGTTTGCCTTCATAGAAGTACACATGGCCGGGCCGGAAACAGGTCGTGAGTTCGAATCAGCAGTAAGCTCGAATCAACCGAGTTCTAAATAACTTGCTTTCACTGCAGCAGAAAGGCGGAACCATGTCGATCGTCTCTTGTGCCATCGCACGGTTTCGTCTCCGCTGCACTACAAGTTCTGCTAAAAACGCACGCATGAGCTTTGCATGGCTATAACATCCCGGCGGTGCTGCCAAGGCTGCCAGGACGCAGTGCTCCCTCTTGTGCTTCGCATTACATCTTTAGAGCATACTTTTACTTTTAATTCAAGGGTGAATTTCAGAAAAGTAATTTTCTTCTGTCAGGTACATGCCCAGATTCGTGAAATCGTCATCGGCGACTGTTAACCATGCAATTAACTGTTTCAGTGAGTAGAAGACTGGCGCAATTTCTGCGCAGGCATACTGTGCATGACATCGTTACCAGTTTCACGTGCTGTATGATGAGGTTAGTTGCTGCGTCAGTTGTACGGCCCTCCTTTCATTTTAAGGTAACACGGCATTGTCATATACGCCTTCACAAGAGCACGTCCGTTCCTATGGGCAGTATGTGTCAAACTGTACATCGCCCAATTCCGCCGTATTATGGAGTTCTGTAACGGCAACCTTTTAAAATATTCACACAGAGACATCCTAAAAGCCCTCTGCAACCAACAGAGCTGGCAAGACAGCGGATTCGTCAATATGGGAGCATTCGTTTATGTTCCTAACAAGAATCCATAAGACGTTAACTTACGGACGAACGGACGGACATAAACTTTTCCCTGTGTAAGGAGGAAGAAGATCATATGCCGCAGTGGGCCACTACACCTGGCGACAACTTTCTGTGGCAGCACAGTCAAGGCTACGAAACCGAATCACGCACTTTTTTACTACGCCTATGCATGTAGTACGCGAACGCTAACTTTTGTCGACTACGTATCATAAAAGACAACACAAAAAGAAATTGTTTGCATTGTAAGTAAGAAAGACTATCCCGTAAACAATTTGCGATTTTTGCTGTTTTGAGTTTTCATGTTTTCTGGTGTCGCTTTCATGTTTTACTGCCCCAGCAAACAACGATGGCGTCGCTCGGTTGCAACAGGTGCACATCGAAGCTTGCAAGCGAGCATAACCGCGCGTTCGTTAGGTGATCCGGATTCATCGAACAGAAAGAAACGAATACAGCGGTGCGCTGTGAATTCTTTTGTTGATTTGCCCGCGTACAATCGCGGAGAAAAAAGTTTTGTGCAAGTGATACTAGCAGCGGGAGTGGGTCTGTCATCGCGACAGCCTCCATGACGGTGACGCCGACCTGCCAGTCTTTAGCAAGAACAGCCCCTTAAAAGCGAAATTGCAATTGGAAACAGTACGTAAAATAGATGACCCGCTTCATAAACTGCGTTGCATACACGGTCGGTATTTCAGTTGCCTACTATTGCTGATGCAAAAACGCTTAAGATTGCCACCGTGCCCGTGAGCGTCTACGGCGGGAACTATTTTTGGCGCTTTGGGATGAGAGCGATTCACGATGATAAAATTACTAATGCAAAGCTTCGCCTGCGCAACAGACGGGTTCACATATACCGGGTGTTCAAAGTTAAGCTTTATGGTTTTATTAAAATTCAGCACTGGGAAGAACATGAAAACCACCTTTGGAGATAACTTATACATCCAGGGGGGACAGGCAATGAGACAATAATTATCGCGTTCAGGTGCCCAATTAACTCAGATTCAATAATTAACTTTTTAGTGATTGCAGCAAGAAAGCATTTTTGTATTGAAAAGTTTGAGGCAGTCGCATTTATAGACAGTTCCACTTGGAAGAATTCTTCTAGCATGTCTGTGCTCCGAGATATCCCGCTGCAAAGTTTGATTGTGGTTTACCTGATTACGCACGCAAGACAGTCAGCGGTGGCGCAAACTCCTCCCCGGTGGGCCGTGGCAGTTGCGTGCGTCGTTTAGTCTGATAACGGGTCGAAGGCACAGGCAAAGATGATAACGGTTACCCTTTTGCTACTGGATGGCGATAGCAAGCCAGTAGCAAGCAATGACTGTTCGTCACATCGGGGAGGAACATTGCGCTGATCCACAGCGCCATGCATGCGTAATCAATTAAACTTCGCATCGGGATATCTCGGAGCACAGACATGCTAGAAAAATTCTTCCAAATGGAACTGTGTATAAACGCGACTCCCTTCAACTTTTCAATATAAACATGCTTGCTTGCTGCAGTCACTAAAAAGTTAATTATTGAATCTGAGTTAATTGGGCTCCTGACAGCATAGGTCGGCAAAACTTTTGGAGCTCACTCAGACTCACTCATGAAATGTATTTTCCGCTTAGGGTTCACTCGGACTCAAACTCACCAAAATTTTCCTGAGCCGGACTCACTCGGACTCACGCTCGCGAAACTTTTCTTCAACCGGACTCACTCAAACTCACCAAAACATTACTCACCCGGACTCACTCAGACTCACACTCACGACTCGATCTGAGTCTGAGTGAGTCTGAGTGAGTCGACTCATGAGTCCGTTAGCCTAGAATTAGCTTTTTCGACCATGGTGCCAATGCGCTTTAACACAAATATCTCACGTAATCGGTGCTCTTCTTGACGCCTTTTGATACAGTACGTTCAAATACGAGTTATGAGTGCTCGCAAACCAGTAAGGTCATTTTTATTGAGAGATGACAACATAACATATATTTATCAAGAATTTCCCTGGAAGAGTTTGCGGAGGGGGAGGTCAGGGGACCTTCCTGCATAATTTGAGCCTGTGATCAATAAATATTGAAATGGTGTATGAACGACGCTGCTTTGGAATAGGTGTGAGTAGACGTGAGTAAAAACGTGAATACAGACAAGGCTTATAGTAATGCAGAAGATGACTGGATAGGACCACCGGTCGGCAAAAAAGTGGAACTCACTTAGACTCACTCAAGAAATATATCTTGCGCTTTGGACTCACTCGGACTCAGACTCAGCAAAATTTACTTGAGCCGGACTGACTCGGACTCACACTCAGGAACATTTTCTTCAGCCGGACTCACTCGGACTCAGACTCACCAAAATATCGCTCACCCGGACTCACTCAGACTCAGACTCACAGCTTGACCTGAGTCTGAGTGAGTCCCAGTGAGTCCACTCATGAGTGAGTTCGCTGACCTATGCCTGACAGTGATAATTATATTCTCACTTTGTGTCCCCCCTGGATATGTATGTTATCTGTAAAGGTGGTTTTCATGTTCTTCCCAGTGCCGAATTTTAAGAAAAGCATAAAGCTTAACTTTGAACACCCGGTATAATGCGATTGGCAGCATGGTTTTTCACTCCGCGAAAACTGCATTCTTCACCACGGGAGTAAGGAGCACGTTTCACCCGCTTGAAATTGCAAACGTGAAACGCCCGCTCCCGGCTGGTCGTGGCCAAGATTTCTGCTGCCTGTCGATGCCTTCGCGTCCCCTGACAAAATGACGTGAGGGTCTCCAGAAAGTTATTGCGTCTACAAATGTAGGAAAATGACGATTCCGACCCTGTATGCACCGAAATTTAGGAAATGGCTTGTTGCCTTTGCGTAGGATTACCAATGGCGCAGTTACTGCTTGGCCGTGCGATTATTTTTTTTTATATAAAGGAAACCGACTCCTTCAATAAAACTGATTCCTGCATTCGTTAGCAGTACGGAAGATTCTGTCGCTCTCCAAAAAAAATATATGTAAACAATACTATGTGGTGCTCGCTTTCAATGCGGACTTGCACCGCTGGCCGACAAGCATTACATAATTTGATTTGCAGAAGAGCTCATCAATGATTCCCAGTATTTATGCTTCATCCATAATTATATCCAGCTTGCGGTAGATTTTGATTAAACTATACGTAAAATTTCTTTCAGATAACATCACAAGCAGCGGACATTCGTATGAAAACGTGCATGTTGGATGCGCTTTCGAAACCAAAACCGAAATTGCCCGCGAACGGACTACTTGGCGTAGTAACACACGTGCAGAAGCTCCGCCCACGTAGCTTTGGCTGTGCTGCCAGAGAACGTTGTCGCCTAGTATAGCTTAGCTGGAAGCACGCTGGATGAGCCGAGCGCCAGCTGTTGGCGCAAGACTGCGATTCTTGTGTCGGTTTTTGCCGCCCAGTTTCAGCGTCCGTAAACCTCCTTCTCAAATGCTACTTGTGGCCAAAAAACCCTATTTCACCAGAAAAGTATATAGTCCTAGGTTACTCACGCTTTAAACAGCCAAATAAGGCACCATTCCACTCCGCACAATCCTGGAGTGAGCTGCTGGCATTACTTTGAGTATCATTCCATTTTGTTGCTATTGCAATCATCGATTCGCCCTTGCGGCGAAAATGTGTCTTTTTCCTACGTTCATTTCATCTGGCACACGGCGTACTACACCCGTGCTTCGTAATACGCACCATGCTCGAGCCTGTCGCTTGTACTGAGCCCACTGCGACAACACCTGCATATACATATATCGTTGTTTCCAGAAGCATCCGTACGCTTGCAATGCGTGTGCTTTGACTCTTTTACGCATTTCACGAGCGAGGCCTCATGCCAGACATCGCTTGGTGTTTAGCTAATTGAATTCGTTTCAGCGTGCGCTATCTCAAGTTCACTATTACCTGTCACGGAAGCGCACGCAATACAATGCCGGTGCGTACCAGGTGCAATGCAGAAAAAAAAGCTAGTTCCACTTAACAAATATTTTGAGAATTGAGCCTGCACGTCTTATGTAGGAGAAACATAACAATAAAGAGAAAGTGAAAAATTGTTTGCGAAAACATTTAGTACGCGGTGAACCCGTGTACTCAAGATCCGAAGGCGAGCACCGTAACCACTCGGCTATCCAGGCACGCTGACAGAGCATAGCATTGCCTTGTATATATAGTGTAGTATAGTCAAGGGGTGGGATTGAGAACTGAGGGTGAGGAGGAGGGAAAGGGGAAAGAGGAAAGCATAGCACAGAAAGAAAGCGGGAGAATCAAAAAAGAGACCGAAAGATAAAGGCATGCTGAGAAAGGAAAAGAAA
This sequence comes from Rhipicephalus appendiculatus, assembly GCA_030522465.1. Lineage (NCBI taxonomy): Eukaryota > Metazoa > Arthropoda > Arachnida > Ixodida > Ixodidae > Rhipicephalus > Rhipicephalus appendiculatus. Next base: position 412,651 of record JALIZH010032975.1, read on the forward strand.
GTGAAAAAAAGATAGAAAGAGAGGGAAAAATAGAGGAATATATGTAGAGAGAAAGAAAAAAATAGACAGAGACAAAAACACGAGAAGAATAGAGAGAAGAAAGTAAAGGAAAGAAAGAGATGAAGAAAGAAAAACAAAAACCAAATGCAGCTCCTGTACTGTGGATCCTGAGGAAGTGAGAAGAAGATCACGCAGCGATTCCCACTTGCTGTATGCCGTCGCTGTGGAGTGAGGGGTCGCAGGTTCGAATGCACGGTCGTGCGCCTTGAAAAAGTATTCCACCTGCCTATTTTTTTGGTGTTTTGTATAAGTGCGTACGAAATTCTCAAAAAACGGAAAAAGGCGATATTTCCTCGTGCCTTTACGATTTCCTTCTCCGTAGTGGTAGGCATCTGAAGATGGTTGAAAACTACATTTCGGACAGTAATTAAGGAAGTTAAATCAATAACCCTTTTAGTTAGTGGATGGAGGTGGTTATGTCAAACGGGGGAATTAAAGTTCTTCATGCGAAGAATCCATTGCAGAGTTGAGATGTCGAAAAAGCGGCTTCTAGCAAATATTGCGGCGTAATGACATTCAACGGCGATACTGCAACCGAAACACCGATCAGCGCAACAAGCAGACGACCAGAATGACGCCGCTGTTCAAGACAACGATTATAGAGGTGTAGTTCTTCCACGTACGTTAATGTATGTTCGCCACGCGTGCAGACGCAGCCAGCACGCCCACACAACAAAGTCGGTTGATATAACGATTCCCACTCATTCTGGGCGTATGGCAGTTGCACTTAAGAATATGGCAGCTGCACTTTTGCGCGTTCCTCTTAAGGTTTTGCCGCCGAATTTGGGTCAATTACACTTCTTCGCGATTATTACTAGAGGCCACTTTTTCAAAATCTCAAAGCTGCAATGGGTTCTAGGAAGGACTTCAGTTCTCCCATTCAACATAACCGCCTAAGTCCGCTAATTAAAAAGCTAATAAATTTAGCTTTCTTAATTACTCTTCCAAAAATTGTCTTTAGTCATGCTAAGATGCCTGCGGCTAGCGAAAAAAATTTCCCCATCTCCCGCTAAAGGGAACCATGTATGGATGCGAAGCAGCGGGGTGATGGCTGGCTTGAGCGGGAGAAACGTCGCCGCTCCCGATTTAACGGGACGTGGGCGCCGCTCCTTAGAGTAGAGGATTCCTAGAGGAGAGAAAGGTGGGGAGCGTAGGAGAGGAGAGAGAGGGGGGTATGGGACACGGGGAGGACGAAGCCCCCCGCAAGCACATGCAAGCAAGATCAAGGAATGGAGTCAACGGGACGTGGGCGCCGCTCCGTAGAGTAGAGGATTCCTAGAGGAGAGAAAGCTGGGGAGCGTAGGAGAGGAGAGAGAGGGGGTATGGGACACGGGGAGGACGAAGCCCCCGCAAGCACATGCAAGCAAGATCAAGGAATGGAGTCAACGGGACGTGGGCGCCGCTCCGTAGAGTAGAGGATTCCTAGAGGAGAGAAAGGGCGGGAGCGTAGGAGAGGAGCTGTGGGACGCGGGAAGGAGGAACGGACAAAGCCCCCCGCAAGCACATGCAAGCAAGATCAAGGAATGGAGTCAACGTGGACGACAGACGCCACCGGTAGAGCGAGTTATTCTTTGCTTGCACCCACCACCTGCCTAGCCATTGCTAAGCAGCCATTCTGTGCTCTCTGCCATGACTCTCATGACTGTAATGGTGGTTGACGGCCTTATTGTACTACAGTGTTCTGGTTAGCATAGTGGCTGCTTCCCTACTTCATGAAAGTGACCGGACGCGGGACGCGGGAAGGACGGACACAGCCCCGAGCATAAGATGCTTTGCATCTAAAAGGAGTTGAGAAAGAATCTAACCAACATCCCACTTCCCTGATTTTTGAGGATTTTGGAGACATTTTATGAAACACACTGCATGTACGGAACAGCATGGTGGTGCCGACGGCGAAGACTTCATGAAAGTGTCCATATTGTGGCAGGAAGAAACGACAGTCAACTCAGAGCGAACGGTTGCTTACTTTCAGCCACAGCAGCCACCAACTGCTTCTTTTAGGTGCGGAGCACTTCAGGGGCAAGGTTTGTCGTACATTCATACATTTCGTGCGGCGTGATCACACTCACAGTAAAGCGATGACTACAGGCCTTAATAAGGCTATCAGTGCGCAAACCCGGGTTAAAATGAACGAGAAAGGTCTACCATAATATATTTAGGAGAATTGGCCAAAAAGTAGTCGCATTATTTACTTAAAATTGCTAAAACGTTTCGCAAACATAGGGCTGACTCCAGCTGGGTACGAGAGAGGGTGCCACGGCCTCGCCAAGCGAGCGAATGCGCCTCGCCCTGGGCCGCCTCTGCGTCGGCGCTGCGCTGGCGATCTCGCTGCGTCGCTACGAGACTACACCTGATGAGGGAAACAACCTGACGGAAGTCAATAAAGCGCAGAAAAAAAGTAGCCCATATGTCGCACATCCAGTATATAATTCTGCCTAGCAAGATTCTACTCGTGCCTGGCAAAGCCTACATGCTTACCTCAAACATTGGCGTATTTGACGCCTTGGTAAGCGGAGGAGTGGGAATTCTACGGACGGGATTCACTGGGTGCCCGTGTAACGCACTTCCTCAGGTTTCATAATAGTGGAGCGGCCATTCGTTTTTTTTTTTTTGACCTCTACCTCTGCCCACAAGAAAATAATGAGGCATGGTCTGTATGCCACAGCTTGAAACAAAAATGAAAGCTGTGCCAATATAATTGATATCGCAACAAAAACAAAAGCATACCAGGACAGTGGGCGAGTTCACAGCAGGACAGTGGGCGAGTTCACAGGACAGTGGGCGAGTTCACAGCAGCGCAGGCGGAATGCTGAACCGTTTTCTGCTTTTTACGCAGTGTTTGGCCTACCTCGTCGATCCTGTCGCCGACTCGTCCGAATTTCTTCGCCCGGAAAGCAATGGCATGAACTACCCTTCTTCGACTGAGTTTCGGCACGTGCACAACTCGGGTCTTGGTGGTGTGGACGGCCCTATCTACTTCGATAGAGATAGTCCAGGCCTGTTCATCGCCTCGTCAGCTGGTGTTCTACGTGCCATCATCTATGATGACGACATCCTGGTTCCCTCACTCGTCGACCAGCCTGGCTCGGTGACATCGTCGGCAAGGCATAAAAGGACATCGTCGACGCCTACCTTCTTCAGTGGGCGAGTTCACAGCAGCGCAGGCGGAATGCTGAACCGTTTTCTGCTTTTTACGCAGGTATGTTACCTTAAGAATGCCAAGTGCATTCGTTCCGATAATCGCTTCCTGCTGCTGTTGTCTCGCCCACACAGTTTGACATGTACCTCTGATATTCTGTCATTATGTTCCGACCTTATAGTCTGCGTTAGCAGGCTTCTCTTGTGCGGTGATGTAGAACTGAACCCGGGGCCTCCTAAGTTAAACAAGGCTAACACTCGTTTACGTGGTTCGTCCTTTGCTGATGAAACGGGTGATTTCGATGCTGCGGCTGCTGACTTGGTCTTCGGTGACTCAAATGCTTACCGAATTAATTAAGGGTCAGCAACGCATATCGCAAGATATAGCTGATATGAAGAAGTCTCATGAAGTTGTCAATTCTAGGTTTGATGCTTTAGAGACTCGTGTCTCTGCATTAGAATCGCTTCCCGTCACGCCTTCTACAACTGCCGGTAGTAATGTGAACAGCGATATTCAGCAGCTCCAAATCCAAATCAACCAACTCACTATGCGTAATGATGATCTGGAAAACCGATCTCGCCGCAATAACTTGCTGCTGCTTGGCCTCGCTGAGACACCGGATGAATCCTCTGACCTTCTACTGTCTAACCTTTCTGAGTGGTTCAAAGGAAATCTGCAAATTGATTGCCCGAATATCGAAAGGTGTCACAGGATCGGACGTAGGCAAGCGGATCGACCGCGCGCCCCATTATCATAAAGCTGCTCGACTATCGCGAAAAAACAACTGTCCTTAAAAACGGCTACAAACTTAAAGGGTCTAACTTTCGCATTTCCGAAGACTATTCATTGCGCGTACGAACTATCAGAAAGAAGATATGGGAAGCATCAAAACCCTTTCGGGATAATGGCTCCATTGTACGCTTGAGTTTTGATCATGTGTTTATAGATCAAATTAGGTACAACTGGAATGATGACACTAACTCCCTCGTTAGGATTCATTCTCGCTCAGCAAAAGCTCCTTCTAACGTCACCACTAATGCTCCTTGACGCCTCGGGAATGATCCTAACGAGGCCCTGCGCATCTTAAATGTTAATGCCAGAAGCCTAGTCAACAAGTTCCCAAATTTTCTTTCTCTTATCACGGCTCATTCACCGCACATAGCCGGTGTAACAGAAACTTGGTTAAATGAACATATATACGATAGCGAAATAACACCTCCAGGTTTTACAGTCGTTAGAACTGACAGACGTCATGGCAGGGGAGGGGGTGTTGCACTATGTTTACGGTCTGATCTTAAATTTTCAGTTATCCCCAGTCCACCTGATACCGAATCCGTTTGGTGCAAGGTCTTTTTTGGAAGCATTTCCATAGTCTTTGGCGTAGTTTACCGCTCGCCATCATCGAACATAGATCAGCTGCTCACTTTAACAACTTTCATGCACGAGCGCTTCTTATCCACTTCCAGCTTGATCTGCCTGGGTGATTTCAACACTCCAGGTATTTTGTGGCCATCTCTATCGCTCACAGGTTATGACGTAGAAATCAGCAAAATTCTGTTAGATTTTTCGCTCTATTTTTGTTTAAAACAGATTGTTGAAACTAACACACGAGGCGATGCAGTTTTAGATTTAGTTTTTGTTCGTCCTTTCCTCTTAGACAATGGTTATGAATGCGAGGTTGCTGATGGTATTTCAGACCACAAGGCCGTTCTAGTATCCATTTCTGTTCCTGTGCGTACCAACAATTTTGTCTATTCTACATTCCCAGATTTTTCACGAGCCGATGACGCGTCTGTTCTTGATCTTTTATCCAATTCTTATGATGATTTCGAGCGCCTCAGCGAAAGTAACGATGTAAATTCCTTAGTGGCTTCTTTTGAAAAGACTGTGGCAACTTGTATTGAGCGATTCGTCCCGATAAAAACGAAAAAGAAAAACCCCCCAGCTTCCCTGGATATCGCGTGACATACTTCATCTGTCGCGTCGTGTTGCTAGACTGAGGCGTTTAAAAAGAAACGGTGACCCCTTTAAAATACAGGAATTTAGCCTCGCGAAAGAAGAACTTCGGGTCAAAATTAATTCCTCGAAAGACTTCTACTTCAAAGTTACATTGCAAGATTTAATGAAAAGCAACCCTAAAAAATTTTGGGCTTCTATTTTACCCACCTCAGCTGCCACAAATACACTTGTTATAAATAACGCCCCCCTGTAGTGACCCCTTAACTATTTCCAACGCGTTCAACGAATACTTCCAATCGGTATTCACAACTGACAATTTAGACATCCCTAGCTTCCATCATGGTTCAAATAACTCAATCAGTGACATTTCCGTGTCTCTCGATGGTGTTATGAACCTAATTTTGCACTTAGGAAATAAGAAATCTCTTGGTCCTGATGGCATTCCTAATATTTTTCTTCTTCGATATTGTGAGTGGACCAGCCTCTATTTGACCGTAATTTTTCAAAAGTCCTTATGCACCTCAACTGTCCCTTCAGCTTGGAAATTAGCCAAAATTCTTCCTATGCATAAATCTGGCAACAAGCAGTCACCATTAAACTATCGCCCGATTTCATTAACGTCCCAATCATGCAAACTTTTAGAGCACATAATATTTAAGCATATCATGGGGTTTTTTTGAAAATAATAACATCCTAAGTGATGCTCAGCATGGTTTTCGCAAAGGTTTTAGTACAACAACCCAGCTTGTAGAATTTTCTCATGACATTTCGCACGCTCTGGACTCTGGTATCCAAATTGATGCAATTTTCATCGATTTTTCAAAGGCATTCGACACTGTTACACATTCTAAACTTCTGCATAAACTTCACGCTATTCTTAAAAATCATTCCTTAGTTGACTGGATTGCTAGCTTTTTAAACAACCGTTCCCAGTATGTTTCTTTTAATTCCTCAAACTCGTCTGTTGTGAATGTGTCATCCGGAGTCCCCCAGGGTTCGGTCCTGGGACCACTTTTGTTCTTATTGTACATAAATGATTTGCCCAATTATGTGTCTGCGAAAATCCGCCTTTACGCTGATGACTGTGTACTGTACAGTGTAATTAGTACCAATGATGACCACATTTTACTTAATGATTCTTTTACACAGTTTTGCAGATGGTGCGAGACATGGCAAATGAACATAAACTTTCTTAAAACAGTCACTCTTTCCTTCTGTAAACGCACCTCTCTTTCTCTGTTCGATTACTCTTTCAATGGCTCCTCTCTGAAACGTGTGTCCGAGTATAAGTACCTAGGCCTCATCTTCACACACAACATGTCTTGGTCCAAACATATCGAATACACTTGCAATAAAGCTTTAAAGAAACTGGGCTGCCTAAATCGTACATTAAAAGATGCTCCACGCGAAACAAAATTGCTAACGTATAAATCACTCATCCGTCCCATCCTCGAATATGCCTGCCCCGTATGGAACCCATATAAAAAATCGGACATAAGCACACTAGAATCTGTTCAGAAGAAAGCCATCCGTTTCATTTTCCGCCGTTACGACTGGAATTTCTCGCCCTCCTCTCACCTTGCTACGTTAGGACTACAAACCCTGTGCGAGCGACGCGATCTGGAATGCCTAAAGTTGCTGCATATTCTTGTTAATACCCCACGCTACACATTAACTAACGAATATCTGTCTCCTGATAAACTGAAACCCACAAGGAACAGCCACAAGCTCAACCTGACACCGTTCCAATCCACGCACTAACCTATTTAAATTCAGCTTCTTTCCGCACACTATTGAAAAATGGAATGTATTGCCTGGGTCAACTAGATCATTGCCTTTAGAAGATTTTTTGCATGAATGTATTGATTCGCGATTGGTTTATTAAGAGTTGTATTCTTGTTTGTTTTTTTTCTGTTTTTTTCTTTTTTTCACTTGCTTGCAGTGTTGCATTGTCTTTCTGTTTGTGTTCTCATGTAGAGAAAACCCACTTCCTGCGATAGCCCAAATTGGGCTGCAGTATGTAAAAATAAATAAATAAATAAATAAATAAATACCGCGACTGCATTCGACAACGGAAACTTATTGAGCTTCTTACTCTGCCGACTGACGATTCGTCCGTACTGTAGTCGGTGACAACCTAATGATACATATAAGCTCCGCCCACAGCCACTGCTGCCCCACCCAGAAAGAAGTCCCATCGATATCCCATCCACAAAATTTTGTTGAACCAGTACACGAAAGGGCTATAGGTGCTTATAAACTACTTATAAACAGCGTCCAAATAATTTATACAAACGGTCGGCGCAATTTTACCCCCCATTGCAGTAATACACTCTACTCTAACAAGCCACTATACAATACGCAACATGTTAACAAATAGCATACCACTTCTCAAGGAGGCGGGGGGAACAAGGCAAAAACATCGGCTTATTTCCGTGAAGTCAAGCAGCCATCGCATGTTTTAGTTACGCAATTTTTTATGCCGCTGGTTTCTGGTCGAAAACTTGACTTCCTGGCAAATTTCAGCAAAGATTCTGACATCACTTCTCAGGGAAACGTACTATATTTTAGGCAGAGATAACACAATTCTAATTGCTAATATGCGTAGTATTGATACTGGCAGCAAAAGCGCACTTACAGTTACAACGGAAACATCCCAGCGCGATTTTAGATGCGAAGCAGCTCTTTGACTAGCCTGTGTAACGCTGTCCTTCCGTGCGGTTGTACGAACGCGCCGCAACGCGCTCCCCTCTCCGCAGGTGTTGGAGCGGTGCCAAGTAGGTCACGCCGCAGCTGCGCGCTGACGTCACTCTCTCCCTCGCCTGCCGCGCGCTCGGCGCAGCGCCCCGCAGCTGCCGCCTGACGCGCGCCTAACGTACGCGTTGAAACATGTCTGTACGTGTCACCTCTCTCTTTCCTGCGCAACGCCGCGATGAGCGCCAGCGTCAACGCCGCCACCAGTGTAAGCGTTAGCGCCCGCTGCTTCGCATCTACACATGGTTCCCTTTAGCGAGAGATGGTGTAACTTTTCTTGCCCAGATGCATGGCAGGCGCGCCGCAGTTCTGGGGGCGGAGCTTATATGTATTCTTAGGTTGTAACCGCCTGTATAGTCATCGTCGTTTTCATGAACTTGGATGCTCAGGCTCTGCTTGCATTAAAAAGGAAATGCCGAGCATTTCCTCTTCCGGAACGAAGGCACGCGCTTCCTGCATGACCATTTCGCATATCGCCGACAGCAAACGGTCGCGTAGTTCGTTCACGTATGCTGCAAGCTCCGAAAAGCATTCTCACTTGTTCCCTCTAAATCCTTGGCTCTTGGCATCAAATGTGTGAAACATCAATTAGTTTGGTCATGGTGCATTCGGCACTGCCACACCAACCGTAGAGAAACTCCAGACTTGCGTCCCGTCGCGCAGTTGCTAGCTTTTTTTTTCAGCATGGAGCCCTCTTCAACACTGCTGTGAACGAGTGCCGCAAGATTTATGAAGAGGAGCCGACTACCAACCGTGTGAAGCAAATGCTCTTCTTGCATGAAGCTTGCAAAGATTGAAGACTGTGACAATAAAATTTTTGTTATTCAACAATCGATTTGATATTCGGTTTTTTACTTAATTCAATTCGATATTCTACTCAAAAGCTGCCAGCCGTTACTCGCACTCTCCTAATATTTAAGGAAGCAAACATATAAAGAACAGGGAAGAGACAGTGACGAATGTTATTTACTTTATATATGCTGCTTTGGACAGCCTTGAATGATGGCTCCGAGCCAGAGGCTCAACAGTTTCTTTACCGTTCCCTCTCCGGCCCTGTCGCCTCAGTGCGTACTAAGGGCGGCCACGGCTCGAGCAATACCTTAGCTTTCAGAGCTCTGTAAATCATGGTACATCATGTGAAACTGCTCGCTATGCTTACAGTCGTTGGCCTTTCACTCCCCTGCAACATAGACAGAAGAGAATGTACGTCAATTTATCTGTTCTTTTTATAGTCTTTATTTGGAGCTTAGTTTATTTGTTTGTTAGGTTTTTATGGAGCGAAACCAGCTGAGGCTATGCTGTGCCAGTCACAAGTTCCCTCACCAACTCTACTGACTCCGCGCTTAACATAAGACATCAAAAGTGCCTGACAGTTTCTCGTGTAAAAGAACCAGGATATTCCACGTAGCTTAGCGTAATAACGCGCCACTTCTATTTTCGTGGGGCACTTGTCCAAAGATATGTTGAACGTTTTTTGTACACTTCGCATGTGGCTTGCTAGAGTAACAATTGGTACGTCAAATGTGCGAATCTGAGTACTCCATATAAACACGCAGTGCATGTTCCATACACGTACTACGTCTTTGCCTAGTGCGTCAGGGCCGCTAATTTATGAGTTACCTTGACTCCTGTTTGCCGCAATAATGACGCTGGTACATGTTCTTGTAGCCTACACCTAAAACAGCTAATTCAAAATTACCCGCCTCCATTGCATCATCCGATAGTTTTGAAGACGAAATACTGACCGGCTAAGCGAAGCCGTTTTGCTTGAGAAATATATTTTAAGTGAGAAAACGCGTAAGAGTGCGGAGAGCGTGTACCCTGTTATCGTATTCTCCCATCCCAATCGAAATTTTGTTATGCAATAAATTCGCTGAAAATTTTTTTTTCTATAGATGTTCAGAAAGCTGTAACGCAACCGTGAGCAAGGAGATTTTTTTTCTCTCTCTTTTTTGTGCACTTTGAAATTGAAGTCTACATAGGTATCATCTAAATGAGCCGTAAAAGCCGCCATCTATGCGGAACCACAGCAGCAAAACCGTCCACTCTTTAACAAGACGGTTGTATTTTTGTCAGTGGAAACAAAAATTTCACGCAAAGCCAATTGTAATAGGAACTAGAGGGACCAGTTTTACATTATGTGCTATATTTCATTTGAAGGCTTCAATGTCCCCAGAAGTTGTATTCGCTGCTACACTTATGCCCATTATGCACTTGCGCAAGCTGTAAATCGACGCGGTGCTCTTCAACCATAAAAGAAAGCATTGAAACGTAATTTCAAGCGAATTTCAAGCGAATTCAGGAAGGCAGCTTATATATTGGCTTTAGTTGGATTTGCTCCTCATATATATATATTCGGAAATAGTTTTGAAAAAGCGAGAGGTACTGGTCTTTCAAGGATAATTAAGACCACGAATACGTGAACCTAACTATAATATCGTGAAACCACATGATATTTCTTGTATTATTATTCACCATTTGTGATACAATAAAGAAGGCACACATGGAAACAGATTACTGCGCAACCTGCCACGGTGGTCCAGTGGTCATGGTGCTCGACTGCTGACCCGAAGGTCGCGGGATCGTATCCCGGACGTGGCGGCCTCAATTGGATAGAGGCGGAATGCTAAAGACCCGTGTGCTTAGATTTAGGTGCACGTTAAGGAGCACCAAATGGTCAAAATTTTCAGAGCCCTCCACAGCGGCATCGCTTATAATGATATCGTGGTTTTCCGAAGTAAATGCTACAAATTATTATCGGGTTGCTTTGTGAAAATACAAGCAATTGGTGTTTGAACCGCTATAAGAAGGCACACGTAGAATGTGAAGCAGGGAGCTAATAAACTGTTTCTACTAATAATTCTTTTTTTACGTAGTGGTCTACTCAGCCACGAATCTTGGGAAGGCAACGCAGCACTTCTTTCGTAAGTGCGCACCGCTGCTCCAGCGCATAACTCCGCACCCACCAGCGAAAGATGTTGCACAGGTGAGCATGTACCTTCGTACAGGCGCCCACTGTAGCTTCTGGCGCCGCAAAAAAAAATTGGCCGCGTATCTGCGTGCTTCGCCGCAAATGTCGTCGAAAGACGATAGCCTTCTGCCGGCCGTACTACACGTTTTGCCTTGCCTCAGACAGCGCTTTCTCTATGTTGAATCGGCCGCATCTGGCTGGCCTTGATAAAATAGAAGAGACGCTGCGTGAGACATGGACGCCATCTGGCAGTGCTGTCGAGAAACATCACCTTGTGCAGAACCCAGCAGCAACATATCGTCGGCCGAGGGCTTTTTCGTGCATAGCATCGCTTTTTGAGCGCAGCCTAAGAAACGCTGGGGTCTTCATAATTATGTATCTATGTATTTTCTTATAAAGAAACACACCAGAGACTACTTATTTATTGACGTTGCTCCTCAGACATGCGTAACATTTGCTTTTTGATCGGCAATGTTCACAAGTATGAACAAAAATACTTGTGCAAGATGGCTGGGCGCTCAGAAAGTGGTTAAACTTTGGCCGGGTGGCTGAATCGTGTGACGTGCCGACAAACAGAGAAACAGACAGACCAAAATTTCTCCGTTTAAGTATCCCAAGAAAGACTATCGTCTTTAAAAAAGCGTTTTAGTTACGCACCGATCAGCAACTGCTATATTCTGTTATTTTGTACGAATGAATAGGCAGATACCGCGTTAGAAACATCAGGAACTTTTATTGCGATAGCAATTGTATGGGCACTCTCGGCTGGTTTTCGCCGTCGGCGTCGCCGTCATGCGCCCTATATGTATATGTATCTATACATTTATAAAAACCTCAAAGAAAAAAATATTTCCGACGCGCGGCATCGAACCAGGGACCTCTCGCTCTGCAGCACGCGGCGCTAACCGCTCAGCCACGAAGGCGAACGTCCTTCAACGTTCAAACGGCGAGCTATTTATATACAGCGAGTTTTCAGCGTGTTTTCAGCATTACCAGCGAGATGGCGTAAAGGCCGCGCTCGGCGGGGCTTAGCTGGGCGCCCGTCGTTCGTCGCGACGCTCGCTCTAAGGCACTCCTAGCTCCCCGGCGCGCTTCGCCCGAAGGTGGGGGGGGGGGGGTAGATGCCCGCGGGCGCGGGCGCTTATCTCGCGGTGGAGGAGAATGGGGCTTTCGGCGGAACGATAGCGTTGTAGTTACCGGGTGCGCGAAGGTCACATCGCTCGCTGCCGTCCCCCCCGTTTGCGAAAAGAGCATGCTTTTCAAACAGGTCAAAGTAACAACTGTGACACTTGTTAGTTCGCGCTCGTCTGTACCTGTGAATACGTTTCGTGCGTCGTTTTAGATGTGAAGCATCTTATGGCGAAGCTTAATCCGGTGGTGGTGGTGGTGGTGTGCCGCGTGGCCTCCCTTACTGCGCATGCGCAAACCCTTTCAAAAAAAATAAAAATAGAAAACCTCCTCTCCCTCCTCAGGCATCCCTCCCCGCGGCAACCACACCCTCACTGCGCATGCGCCTCCCCTCCTCTCTTCCCTCCTACGCTCCCCCCCTCTCTCCTCTGGGCATCCCTGCCCGCGGCTTCCACACTCCCACTGCGCATGCGCGTCCCCCCCTCTCTCTCCTTTCCTACGCTCCCCCCCCTCTCGCGACGCCGACGCAGGTAGCGTCTGCTAGCGAGTTTCTTGGTTGAAAAAACCGACTGCTCGCGCTGCACAACCGTTCACTGGCCATCACGTATATATGGCAGTGGATCTTGACCTCCAAGGTGGTGCCGGTGGGAGATTTCTTCTGTGCGTTGTTGAACAATAAAAATTCGCAGCGTGCGCGTTAACTAAAAGCGGACTGTGGGTCTCTGTGTCCAGTCGGAGTCTTCTGTCTCTCATTGCCCATCAGCAGCGATTGGCATGTTCCAATAGGAAACACCGCTCCATCACTGCGTGCTTTGCGCCTCCCCAGTTTTCTCTCCTGCGCAACGCTGCGATGAGCGCCAGCGTCAACGCCGCCGCCAGTGTAAGCGTTAGCGCCCGCTGCTTCACATCTACACATGGTTCCCTTTAGCGGGAGATTGTGTAATTTTTTTGGTTGAGCAGCGCGTTAAGTGTCGAGCTGTGAATGTTTTTAGTTCGCTCTCATCCTGTGCGTGTTGTTTTCGTGCGTCATGTGTGCGTGAGCAGCGCGCTGCACGTTTCGACCTGCTTGCCATTCGTCGCTTGACATTCCAATTTGTTGCTATCGCATTGATTGCTTCGCCTTGTGGCGAAACTGTGACTTTCTTTTTAATTATATAGCCATTTCCTGCGGTTGAACTTTGATGCCTAATTGACAAGTAACACTAAGCATTCCGAATTGTCGCACAGCGCACAAGACACAAGTCATATCGGCACAAAAACGGGAAGTGATCATCAAGCCTCGTTTTGTGCAGCTCAGTATGTTGTCATCATCAGTTAATTCTCTTACTCATCCTATTTTATCTTCTTTCTAGAACCACTGCCTCTCCCGATGGCTTCTAGTGTGCCTTCTTTAACGCGAGCCGCGTGCATTTTATTCCTGAATATTTTGTTCCTGAAAGCCAACTAACCTTCTGTTGTTCTCTGCTACGTTTTTCAATGTGTCCAAGATATGCGTGAAGAATTCGTCTCAAGCCTACGCGGTGGAGGTGGTTGGACAGCCAAGCTGCAAACGGCACCTAGAATAGCTAGCGACTGCGACGTAGCTTCGTAGTGATCACATGATTACATTCAAATGCACCTAATTAATAGCTAAAGACGTTTGAACACCCTGCGACTTGGCTCGCGCCACTACTTCGTATACGTGCGATGAGTGGATCAGAGACAAGCGATATGCGCTGGGAGTCGCATGCTAGTCGAGTCTCCTATAGCGCGTCGGCTTTGCTTGCCTGAGGTGACGACTGACCTATTGGGAAATAGAGCTGTTGGGCCCCAGTGTTGACTCTGTTCCCTTCGCCACTCTTCTTATGCACGCTGCTGTTCAGGAGTCCTGACTGCACATGACCATAGCAAAGCACTACCAACGCATAAATTCATTCATTCAGTTTATTTAGACAAAAAGAAAATTTGCCTAGGTTGAAGGGACTAAAGGCAGACTACCTCTGCCGTTATCAAGTGATATCAAGTGATAAATACGCGGGTACTTCCTGTACACAAATACTATAGCGTGAGGTGGGGGGAAAGTGAGACACGGGCCGAAACGTGACATTTTGGCTTTGCTGCCATGTATACCTGCAACCTAAATCTGGGCAAGCAACTCAGCAGGGAATAGCCTCGGTGCCTATGCACAGGAACACACGTGGATTGAGCACGCATTTACCCAATCCACGTGCTAAGTTACCACATGCTTAGGTAGTTATGCTACCTTATACTTTTCGTCTCTGCACCAAAAAAAAAAACAATCTCCCGCAGTTTCTAATGCATTTGCCGAAGAAGACTCAAAGGCGAAGGCAATTTTCTTTTTCTGCTTATTTTTTCTTCCCGCTCTGTTATATTAACTCTCCACCCTAAACCACCTCTCCTTCCGTAAGCTTTCTGCAGCGGACATGGTATTGCGCTGCCTACGTCACCGGCCCGCGTTTGACCAAGCCACGATGTGTGATGACATCATCACGTGATTTGAGGTTATGACCACGATGACGTCATCGTGGCGTCACACAGTTTAGCGTGCTCTGTGACGTCATGGATGACATCACGTTATATGGAGGTCATGGCACTTTCGATACGCCATCGGCCCAATTATGTGCACTTGAGTATTACGGGACTTTTTAGCGACACTTAGCTTTTTCATCATTCTTGTTGATACCGCTGCCTCGCGATGTCTCGTCAAATCTCGGAATTTTTTTATTTGATGAGATATATGAGCATTTCGTCCTAAAACCGAGGCGTGCACATACCGTCCTATGGGTGGGTTAGTTGCGAGGGAACTTAGTCGTCGTCGTCGTTGATTTCCACGTGGATGTATTGGTACGGGAGATGGAAGGAAAACATTTATTAAGAGAAAAGCGTTTTATGGTGCGGGGCCAGCTTGCTCCGCAATCCCCATCCAGCAGTGCTGGCTGTCCTCAGTCCAGGACGCCACAGGCAGTTGCCACCCTGTCGGCCCTGTCAATCCAACTTATCTGTTCGTCAAGGTTATCGCTGGTCAGTAATCCCTCCCACCGCTCCACACTCGCTTGTTTAATGACGCGCAGGCCGGGAACGGCCCGGCAGGTCCATGTAATGTGCATTAGTGTGGGTTTCTCAGAGCACCATGGGCAGCGCGCAGAGTATTCTGTTGGGTTCATATTACTGAGAAAATGCAAAATTGGAAAAGTTCCGGTCTGGATTAGGCGCCAGCTGACAGCTTCCTCCTTTGTGAGCGTCTCGTGGAGGAGGGAGTAGATACGCCTGAGTTCTTTGTAGTAATTTAGGATGGCCGAAAACTCACAAGGGACCGCGATAGGCTCCTCGGACCCAGTGTCATGGGCTGTTCAGTCTGTTGTGTACCCTCGAGCCACCTTGTCTGCCTCCTGGTTCCCTTCCAGTCCTACGTGGGGCCCGGCGTCCATATTATCTTGTGCCGGATGATAAGGTTTCGTGTGTCAAGAATGCCGTTGGAATGTGGTGCACCAAGGAAAATTCTAATCGCCGCTCGACCAATTGGGCCATTCAAGAAATTTCTACAGGCCGCTTTTGAGTCCGTAAGGATATCTAGTGACCGTCTGTTGTGGTTGCCGGTAGCAATGGCCAAAGCGATGACCGCTTCTGTAAGACCAGCGTATTGAGGTATCATACGAGGAACCTGTAGAGTGATGGTGCGAAGGGTGCTGACAGTGTGGCTGCCTTGACGGTTCGACTGTACCCACATGCCCAGGATGCGTAGAATAATTTTTTTCGGTATTTCTTGTCCAGCCAGCATAACGCGAAGGCGATGGCTCGGGTCTTGGGGGTTGGGTTTCTTTTCCTTTGCATGCCAGATGCGGAGAAGCTCCGATTTCTCTTTGGAGTAGGCCAGGCCACAATGACGCACATAATCCTCAACGGAGGCAGCCGCTTGTTGCAGACGGGCCTCTTTTTTCTCCGAGGGAACCCTGTGTGTCGCATAGCGTGATATCATCCTCATAGAGCGTATGATGGACTCCCTCAATTTGTAGGAGTTTCCGTGCGAGGCTTATCATTACTACATTGAAAAGCAGCGGGGAAATGACAGACCGCTGCGGGGTTGCCTTGTTAGGAACAGTCAGTGTGGCAGATCGAAGTGTGTCCAGCCCTATCGTCGCAGTGCGATTTCTAAGGAAAGTCTTGACGTATTCATACGTTCGGTGGCCGCAATTGAGGGCAGCGAGGGAGTCAAGTATAGATCGATGATTGACGTTGTCAATAGCGCCTTTGATGTCCAAGGCCAGGGGGGATGTGAGTGCCGTGCTGGGGTAGTGTTTCGAGGACTTCCTCTTTGATTTGAAGCGAGCCCGGAAGCCGAACATGGCATTAGGAAGAAGTGAGCGGTCTTCTAGGTGGTTCTCGAGACGGGTGGTAATCACTCTACCATAAATTTTGCCGAGGCAGGAGGTCAGAGAGATGGGTCAGATCGAGGTTCTCGATCTGAAGCGCCTTGCCTGGTTTAGGAATCAATTATTTTGGCGTGTTTCCATTCACATGGGACTATATACCTGCTCCCTGTGTGCGTTGAGGAAGGTCGTTGAGATCATGCACAGGTGCATCGCTGAGATTCCGTATGAGGCTGCCCGTGACATCATCAGCACCGGCGGCTGTATTACTAGTGCTGCTGCGGATCGGGGCATCATACACCTCTTCAAACGTTATTGGGCTGTCCAGGGGTGCTATGCAGGATGGCCCGTGTTGGGCGAAACTCGGGATCTTTCCGAGCTCTGGCGACGCGACCTTTTGAACGAGCTAACAGTACGAAATGGTCATATCCATCCCTCAGCCCACGCTGCGTTCCAATCGTTACGATGGAACGCGGCGTCAAGTCAAGGGCGGTCGACAAAGTAGGGCGGTGTCTTCATACCGGAGGCATCTTTCTTTATTTGTTTCTCGCTCTACTGAGTGCAGTAGTGTACAGATGCAGGAAAAGTGTCAGAAACTTTTACTAAGAAATCTTTAAGAGGTACGTGCTGTTTAAGTTCATTTTCAAGCGTTTATTGTCAGCACTAAGTATCGATTAAAAAATTACACCATTTCCCACTAAAGGGAACCATGTGTAGATGCCAAGCAGTGGGCGCTAACGCTTACACTGGTGGCGGCGTTCACGCTGGCGCTCATCACGGCGTTGCGCAGGAGAGAAAGCTGGGGAGGCGCAATCACGCAGTGATGGACCGGTGTTTCCTACTGCAACATGCCAATCGCTGCTAATAGGCAATGAGAGACAGAAGACTCCAATTGGACACAGAGACCCGCAGTCCGCTTTTAGTTAACGCGCACGCTGCGAATTTTTATCGTTCGACAACGCACAGGAGAAATCTCCCACAGGCACTACCTTGCAGGTCATAATCCAGTGCCTATGTAGGGGTGGCCAGTGAACGGTTGTGCAGCGCGAGCAGTCGGTTTTTCCAATGAAGAAACTCGCTAGCAGACGCTGCCTGCGTCGGCGCTGAACGGTTGTGCAGCGCGAGCAGTCGTTTTTTCAATCGAGAAACTCGCTAGCAGACGCTGCCTGTGTCGGCGTTGGGAGGCGAGAGAGGGGGGAGCGTAGGAGAGGAGAGAGGGGGGAGGGGACGCACATGCGCAATGGGGGGTGTAAACGCCGCGGGAGGGATGCCTAGAGGAGAGAGGGAGGAGCGTAAGAGAGGAAAGAGAAGGGGAGGGGACGCGCATGCGCAGTGGGGCTCTGGTCACCGCGGGAAGGGATGCCTAGAGGAGAGAGAGAGGGGTCGGGGACGCGCATGCGCAGTGGGGGTGTGGGCGGCGCGGAGAGGGATGCCTAGAGGAGAGAGGGGGGAAGTGTAGGAAAGGAGAGAGAGGGGGGAGGGGACGCGCATGCGCAATGGGTGTGTAGACACCGCGGGAGGGATGCCTAGAGGATAGAGAGGGGGGAGCGAATGAGAGGAGGTGCGTGGAGAGGGTTCGCGCATGCGCAGTAAGGGTGGTCACGCCGCACACCACCACCACCACCACCACCGGATTGAACTTCGCCATAAGATGCTTCACATCTAATAATCAGCACCGTGGCATCTGAGATTAGTTCCGGCCGAGCGCCCTACAACACCGTGGCCTGAGCTAATCGCCGAGGCCACGTGTATAATCATCATGGTCGGCCTGTGCATTCTAGCGCGTCGCTCGGGCGACGCGTGCCCTCTTCGTTCCCTTCTTCATCGTGTGCTCGCTCCCCGAGCACGTGCGCCCGGCTGATTAGCTAATTGGCTGGGCGGTACACCTAGCTATATAAGTCAAGAGATGCTATGACCAAGCTAATTAAGCCAGGTCATGCTGAGACCGAGCTAATTAAGCCGTACCTTACTAAGACCACGCAACTGAAATCGTGTAAAGCTAATACCGAGCTAATTACGACCATGGTAACTAACACGAGGCTAATTAGGAGCACCCTAATTAAATATAAGCTGATTAGAACCTGCCTCTCGAAGGCGGTGCTAATTAGGACTGTGTTAATTAGCTGTACGCTGATTATCACCTCGTTAATGAAGCTTCTATACATTAATGTCATGTTAATAGAACATTCCCAGTTAAGACAGAGCTATTCGATATCATGTTAATTAAGACGTACGTAGTTATGCCATCATAAATGAGAGCGAATTGAAGCGGTCTTCACTCCGAAGCACACCGAGCAGACTGAGACAGCTTCTCTGATGGCGCTAGCCTTGCGCAAGTAGTGCAAGCCGGCCAAATTATTTTATATGCAAAGAAGCTGCTGCTTGGCGTCCACCTCATGAAGCACTTGACAGTCACACCGGCAATATGACACTCACGAGTATAACTCGGGCCTTTTCAGAATGAACGAGCTTGTACCCGAGTTCGCACGTCAGTCAGTTTGATTGACAGACTCCCGCGGCGAAGATCGGTCCGCCCTCCGCGTTTGTTCTTGCCGAGGAGCTGTGCTCACGCCGCAAACCCAGCGAGTGGCGCGATTCATATGTGAGCTTAATCGCACGGACTATCCACACACGCACGAAGAACGAAGGGTTATATCAACACGTAGCTACGATGTCTGGAATTCTATTTCATCGCTCTCACAACGTACCACTCACAGCTATGAAGCAAGCGCCCCTGGTGGCGTTAGCGGCGAGAAATGTTAATATATACATGTTTATGGAGACATTGTTTCTACCAATTCGTTACTGCAGAAGAATCTTCAGATGCGTAATGTATGTAGCAGTAACATGTCCATTATTTATCTGTAATATTCGATAGCAGAGAAACGAGCTCTACGAGTGTGCTGCGTGTGGGTGTTTGTTGCCTTCGCGAGTTCAAATTTCCACGCTGTAGGTGGAACGAGAGGACTTGCCCGAAAAAGGACAAACGCCCACGAGCACGTCTATGGGAGGAGTGACCTTCAGTTGCAAGAGAGATAGTGCTACACCCACGCTGGCGTTGCTGCCCTGTTGGCGTGTTTGTTGAGTGGCGGCGCTGACGCGTTCGCACGCGGTCTTCCTCAGCAAACCGCCTCAAATGCCCCACATGCGTTTGTGACGGCACACGCGTTTTTGTAGCCGCTTTATGCAACGCTGCTTTCTCGCTCTCCGTACTTTGTCCTTTCACGACCGCATGGGGCGAGCTCGGAGCAAACTCGGGCGCTCGAGGTGCTCGGGGCATCCTGCATAGCACCCAAGGATGTGGTTTGCGCCCCCTGGTACGTGCCCTGATAGGGAGGTGGATTGACGGCGCCAATGCACCTGCTTTGGACCTGCTCCAAGAGCTAATCTTTAGTACCCGTGTAGGTGTGGACTAGTGTTATTAGGTGCGAAGCAGCTATTTGACTCACGTGTGTAACGCCGTACGTTACGTAAGTCCGTACGAATGCGCCGCAACGCGTTCCCCTCGCCGTAGGTGTTGGAGCGTTGCCAAGTAGGTCACGCTCCCCTCGCACGCTTCCCTCGCAGGTGCGCGCTGACGTCACTCTCTCCCTCACCCGCAGCATGCTCGCGGCAGCGCCCGCACCTGCCGGCTGCTCCGCCCGCTCGCAACAACTCTGACCCGCCTCCCGTGTCTTTGCGTTTCAAACAAACGTTTACTCGAGTAAACGCTACACCGAGTTTCGCTTCAAACCGTTCTTCCAGCACCCGCGTCGACGCCCGTTTCAACCGGGTCAACGCCGTGCGCACCGCTGCTGCTTCGCATCCCATCAGGGTTCCCTTCGGGGAGATGGTCCAAGTTTTGCTTTAGTCGTTTCATTTTGTGTTTTTGTGGGGTCGATAACAGTCTTTAAAATATTCCAAGTTCGGGACGTCTTCAGTGCCTTTTGAAGGCTGTCGCTGCATTGAACCCAATTAAGGTGGGTTAGTTGCATCGCATATAGTTCCGCCTGAGTTGCTATGGCGGCGATTCTAAGCTTTTGCGATTGTGCTTCTGGGTTTTCCACCTGTTGATGAGGCTGCGAAGTGCTTCCCAGAGGTGAAGTAGATGACCGTCAACTTCCAGATTCCTTAACGTTTTGGATATGTTCTTGGTGCATTTGTCCATCAGTTTCCTTAATTGAGTAGTCCAATTACCGAGATCTGAAAGGTGGTGGAGAGTCAACGGGCTTTCTTTACGGAAAGCATCCCGGTCTCTGTTCTTTGCTTGTCCAATGGAGAAACTCTTGGTGCACTCTGTGAGTCGGGTTCGGACGATGTAGCAGTCACTGGCCAAATTCTTTTGCATGTTCTCCCAAGTGTACGTCACTTTGCCCCAAACTACGGTAAGGTCGGGACTGGTGTCTTAGCATACACTGTTTCCCAGTCGTGTACGTGCAGCTGGATTGTTAAGCAAAACAAACTGAAAGTCGTCTGTAGCTGCATCTTACTGTCTCCCCTCGGCATCGCTTTTGCGGTAGCCCCACCTATCGTGGTGTGCGTAAAAGTCACCTAGCATGATGATTTATTTGCCTTCTGCAATACGGCATACCCCTCGAATGAGTTTCCGTTGATCCGCGTCCGATTGCCTAGGCGGGCTATAAACGTTCAACAAGATTAAGCTGCTCTTGGTCATCTATGCCGTTTTTACTTGCAAGATCAGCTCAATATTTTCATGGTCAACATTAGTGTTAGGTACGGTGTCGTGACCTTTGACCGTTAGGGACTTCTTGACTACGACGGCCACCTTCCCAGCACCCGGACCCTCATAAACTCCGTATCCGCCTAGTGCGGGGAGTGTCCCTGTCTCCTGAAGAGTGATTATACCTGGCGGCACCAGTTGCTTCTAAATAAATTGTTGTAAAAAGCCCCATTTACGATGGTAGCCGCGGCAGTTCCATTGCCAAATTTCTTAGAATTTTTGAAATCGAGATGGTGTGCTGCCCATACTATTTCTGAGAGGTGGAGTGAGCGATTTTGGGGAGCCAGCGTTGACACCGGGGTCTGAGGGTGGTTGTGTTGCGGCACATGTGCTTCCTGTGGTGGCTCGCTTTTTCCGCTCTATGCTGCTTTGTTCGCTGATTCGTGAGTCAATTCGATTTTCAATGGCGTAGAGACGAGCACTTAGCGGTGTATTCTGGTTCAAGAGGGTTTGTTTGAGCTGCTGTGGAAGTTCGTATGTAATCTGCTGTGTTAGATCACTTAGCATGCTCTGAACTGTTGAAAGGGTGACCAGAGGGTCGTTAGAAGATTTCAGGGCTGCAGGGGATGAGGAGTTCGTGGAGGTTGCGGCAGGGTGCTAGGTGCGGATCCCCGTGATGAGGGCTCTTAACTCTGCCAGGTCATTAGCATGTGCGGCTCATAAGGTTTGTAGTATTCGCGAGCTAGGTTGTCAAACAGTTGCGGATGGGATTGGTTTAGCGAATGCGGAGCCCCGGGAGTAGAAACTTCTGCCAGGCACCTCACCTTATTTCCATCCCCCCGCGGGGCGGGTACTGGAATTCTTCATCTTGGAGCCTTTGGCGCTGTGTGGGTGTTGCTGCCGCTGCTGCTGTTGCTCGGTGTCCTGATGGCTCTGCAGGCTGCCCTGGGTTTGGTCTTGGTCCAAGCCCCCCCGGAGGAAGGGGCTGGAAGGATGTGGATCTGGATCCGCTGCGTAATGCGTCCCTCTCCGAGCTGAGCCATCGTGGACGCCGCGAGGGTGACCGTCGTTGTGGCACGTGTTGTGTCCTCCCTTCTCGTCCTTGTCTCACTTTGCGCTAAATACTTCCTAAAGGCTTACGACCGCGTTCACTGTACGTTGTCGGCGCTTTGGTCTGGTGGGGTGGTAGATGTTGACGAGTTGTCTTCAGCCGTTGTCGACACTCCTTAGCGCCTGTGAGCTGTCCCTCCCCACATATCTGGCACTGGGCGGTGCAGTGGTGGTCCGTCGGTGTATTGAGAAGACCGCATTTGCGGCACACGGGAGCTGTCGGGTCAGGGCAGACGTCTGATCTGTGCCCTTGTTGCAGATAGACCTTGCAGAATTGTCGGGTAGCTTTGTAAGGATGGCTCGCCACCTCACCCCCCGTAGTAGAGCACGTATCGGGGGGATCATGGTGCCATCGAAGGTGATGTCTGCTGTGTTGGTGTCTCCTCGCACTCGGGATGTATGCACCTTGACGCCCTGCGTGCGTACCCGTACGTTTGCTAAGAGCTCTTCTGGTGGCCTTCCGGGACCGATGCCATGGATAACACCACGCAAGGTGCCTTCCGGGCCAGCCACATCCGTGTTGAACTCGTTGTTATTGCCGCTCAGGGTATGGGCGTCCACTCGGCGAAATACCCGCGCTGTCTCTTCGTGCGGTGTGCTCACGATGATGTTGTTGGATCCGTGTCGAATTCGGACAATGAAGTCGTTGCCCGTGCAGTGAGGGTGGGGTGCGCAGGCAGCCACGATGGCGTGAGAGATTTGATGCCTGCAGTTTTCTGTGGTGGCTAGGCCTTTGTTCCGGTCATAGCACAATTTTAACATCGCTTCGAAGCAGCGGCGGCAGCTTTCGTTGCAGCCAACGCAACGTTGTGGATACTGTTGTTGTCGCAGACGGTGCTACTACCCGGGAAGGCGGGTTAAAGTTAGCCATGCCCTGTTGAAGCGCTCCCGGTGGCGTACGAGGCCGCAGCTTGCCCGGCCTGCTGCTGCGTTGCTGCCCGCTCGCGTTTGCGTCTATTTTGCTTCTGTCGTGAGTGACAAGACAACGTGAATTTTGCAGTTTGCATCTTGGTCACCAGCGTGTGTCTCGAATTCCTGGGGTAGATCAGTTGTTCCGAGCTCCTCCTCATCGCTCGCCGATACAAGCTCGTCGAGGTCAAAGGGATCGGCCGGAAGTGGCGAGTTGAATTCGTCGTCGTCTAGTCGCGAGTCCATTTCACAGCCCATGCACGAACTCATTGAGTGGTGGGCGAGATCCACCGTGGGGTTGGGGGGCCCCGCTGCGAGGCCTGGCAGTTCGACACTCGCCAAGGCGAGCTAGGTCTGCCATGTCACTTCACAAGTCTAAAATGGGCAAAAAATTGACCCACTGACTAGAAAGTTGGGTCCAAGTGGTGAGTGACACCACGTGGACCCAACTTCTGTTGGGTCCACCCTCTGTGGAGCACTTGAAAATCCGACAGATTGTCGGTGATAAGGGGGTGATCCGAGTCAAAACCTACGAAGTGCGCGGAGCCGACGTCACATACGTCCCCTAGGCGCCACAGCGGCGTCTTCTCTCTACGGAAGATGGAGCGGTTAATGCGTTTTCGTGCGGCAGAAATTTCACTTGTGGTTCCGTCCAGCCCAACTAACCCGCCTGCAGAGCATGCGCATCCATTTTGCATTATCAAGGATTGTGTCTGCAGCTGCGAGCATGTCGATCAGCGTATGTCACAGCGACCACAAATCCATTGAGACCGCCGTTACTGAACAACAATGAGTGATACATCGGAAGCCCTTATCAGAAGCCTTCTTACAAATATGTTGCTAAGAAAACTTCTGATAAGACTCCGCTGTCCATCCACCATCACATGGCGGAATGGCCTTGATTTTTTTCCCGTTCTTCTTGTTAAGGCTAGAGTTTATCGTTCAGAAAATCTGTTATAATTCTTTGATATAGTAGTATAGAACACGCGCGGCGAGCCTCAACTCGCAACAAATAGGTCGAAAGATTCGGCCCCTCGAAACAACGGAGTGTGAATCAGGAGTGCCTAGACATGGTGCAAAGGGCACCCATCGTATGTATAGCTGGCTAGAAAGAACGTGAGCTTGGGCATATTGGTACTCCAAATTAACACCTAAGCGCACAGAAAGGGCAACATCACAGAGGTACGACTTGAACACAGGGCTACGTGGACACAGCACGTCGTACCTCAGTGTCCATGTACTTTCTGTGCACTTTAGGTGTTCACATAGCTGGCTAGATGACGGACTTATGTTCTCGCCTGTACACCACCCAAGCGCAAATCACGTGGTGACGCTGCTGCAGGGTAACATGCTGACGCGATTACTGAGGTGGAAAGAACCCTGATTTTATCAATTAGGCCGCAACTGAACCTTTACTGAGACTTTACGAGAAAAATCAAACACTTTCGGGAAGCAGCGTATGCGACCAAAATGAAATTCACGCGAAATTATAATGGTGACAAGAATTGCAGCGCCCAAGTAGGTATGCATGACTCCTTCATGCGATCAGTAAAGTTACCCATAGTTATGACCGTTAGAGAGTCTTAGGCAGTTTTAGTGCAATCTGACAAATTAATGACACCGCTACTGTTCCGAAAACTCACAAACAAAGAATATGAAGATGTGTTTGAGGGTTCAGAAAACCTTATATTCGCAGATATCTTCAAAATATTTATTTTCCTAGATTTAAAAAATTTGAAGGACACTTTGTACATTCCAAAGGCTGTTCAGCGAAAGCTTGTGGCCATTCGACTGACTATGCCATGTCTTTTTGTTTTGTCGGACGGACGGATGGACGGACACGAAATGACGGACGGACAGAGGGACACATCGACGGACGGACGGACGGACGGATGGACACACGGACGGAGGGACGGACGGACACGGACGGATGGACGGACTGACACGGGTGGACGGACGCACCGACACGAATGGACGGACGGACAGAAACGGACGGATGTAGATGGACGGACGGTCGGACAGACGGACACACGGAAGGATGGATGTACACGGACGGACGGACGGACGGTCGGACGGACGGACGTGAGCATGAGACATTAAAGGCTTTCGCCTTAAAAGCTACGAAACTTCTACGAAAAGTCTTGAAGAAGCAGACATGCACCTTGGGTGTTGTGATGCAAATTCTTCTTTTGGTTCGTAACGGCTCTCTATGGCTGAGCCACTGAGTTACTGACAAAGCCGTTGGTTTAAGAAACCAACACACGAAACATTTAATCAAGAATTAAAGTGAAAACTACATATGTACACAAAATTACACTTAGTAAAAAGTTCACTGCACACGGTAAACCACTCTTAATTACAACCAAAACGTAAGTTCAATGATCTAAACTAGATAGTCTAGCTCTAACGTGGCTGAGCGGCCGAGTAGAGAAGAACCTGAGTTCAGTCTGACCAACACACGGATGCTTGACTGGTCGAGTTGACGTGGGCTGGCTGGCGACTATGATAGAGTGGCGGCTGGTGGGCGAGACGTTGAGATGCCAGGGGCAGACGGGGACACGGACGGACGGACGGACACGAACGGACGGGTGGACGAACACGGACGGATGGACGGACAGACACGGACGGACGGGCACGGACCGACGGACGGGCATGGACGGACAGACGGACGGATGGACACGGACGGACGGACGGACAGACACGAATGGACGGACGGACGGACGGACGCCGAACGAACGGACGGATGGACGTGAGCATGAGACATTAAAGGCTTTCGCCTTAAAATAATTTTCGCCTGTATATTGCTTCGAATGATAGTGTAAGGGACATCAGGTCCAACAGTAGCTCGTGCGACTGCGAAACATAATCTGGACGACCACGTTGTTGAAATAGGGACAGTAATGGATACAACGGTGACTCAGAGATGGTAGCGAAAATTGACACCGCATCAGCTCAAGCATTGCCCGTACATACTTGCTGCTTGCATTTGTATTCTTCAAATATTCCTGTTTATCATCGCAGTCCCCTGATTATCGCGCTTCTTACATAAATGCGGTGGTATAACCCTAGGTGGCAAAACTAGTTACACCAACAACATGCAGCTTGGGTCAAAGGAAATACATTGATTCATAGTGGGAGAAAAGCATTCATGCACCTCGGCGTCTGCATGTCTGCTTGTTCGTTTTAAATCTCGCTGTGCCAGTCCCCATTTTGAAGCTTGAACCAGCGATCCAAATTCTTGTAACATTTCGAAGCTTGTACAAATTATTTGTGTCAGCCTCCAAACATTCCAAATTTTAGCACGATATCTTTAAAGAGCTCGTTTCGCAGAAATTCCGATGTTCGTGTCGGCGTCGTTGGTTGTGAGCGAAAAATCATCTCGTGCGTGACAGAAAAATCCAGAAAGATGCAAATAAAATAAATAATAAAAAATATTTGGTTCGAGTGAGAATTGAACCATGGCCGCCTGCGTGGCAAGCAGGTGTCGTACCACAAAGCCACACAAAAACTGCATTTAAAAAAAAAACACTATGAATTTCACGTAGTAAAAGCAGTGTCCTTAACGTATGTAATTTGCTGGCAGTAGCGTATAATCGCGCCAGGCGTCAAAACATGTGAATTGCTCAACGAGCGGGTGTTTTAAAGGCCCACTCATTACAGAGCGTTCACACATATTGAATCATCAGAAGTTGCAAAAGTATCACTTAAGTAAGCAGCTGCGAAGATTCGCGTGTTACGGGTGCGTAGTGGGCCCTTCGCTGATTCGCAAAAGGAAGGATTATGGCGTAGTGGGCACGTAACAACTGTACTTGCAGTAAACATTCTAGGATACTTTAAACAGGCCAATGTTACGCACCCAGTCATCCGTTTCCTTATGGCACGTTTGAGGCATGCACCCAGAAGTGACGCTAGGCTAGCGATTGAGAAGGCGATGCGCACGGGGCCCGTTTACGCTATTACGTTCAACTCTTGAAGGTGAAGCTGAAGCGCACTTCAAGTTTTCGTACTTATTTCCCACATTCGGGATGTTCAGGCCCGGGGTCAAAATCGTGTATGTGGGCTTGACTAGGAGAACGACCCAGTACAAATGCCATGGATAGGCTACATAGAGCACAGTAACATAAAGTGCGCAGAGTGAAACAAAAGATTTAATGAGGTTGTTAGTATGTGTATAATACAGGCCAAGACATAACGCAATATCGCAAGGAACGCAGGATCTATATATATATAGTCAAGAAATGAAGGAGCACACTTACGAAAATTGCATATTTTTTTACTGGTTAATGTTTCGGCCGTGGCACGGCCGAAACGTTAACCAGTAAAAAAATATGCAATTTTCGTAAGTGTGCTCCTTCATTTCTTGACTATATGTGCACCGGACCCACAGAACTTTCTTTTGAATCATATATATATATATATATATATATATATATATATATATATATATATATATATATATATATATATATATATATATATATATATATCACGGATTACGGGCGGTCCCGGGCAATGGACTCAGTCAAGACTCGGAAAATGGCACACAACATTTATGGAAGAAACAAAGAAAAGGCACTCTAAGAAATATACAAATCTACACAAACGCGTAACTGCAAGCTAACCACCTTACGTCAACTCGATTGAAACAAAACTCAACCGTCCTAGCTACAGTCTGCAAACTCTCGCCTTCAGTTCGCGCGGTGCTTCAGGCCGACCTCCTCGATGTAGCTGACTTGGTTCGTTGCCAAAGTCCCGTCTGTCGTCGATCTTGTTGTCCACTCCGCTGCTCGATGCGTCGGTCGTCGCCTGTGCGGGTAGGCCGTCGTCGCTGACGCAAGTCGGTGCTAGGCCCCTCTAGGCCCGACGTCACTGTTGGCTGCTTCGCCCGGTGTGGCGTTCCACTGATGAAGTGGCACTCCGGGGATTGCTGTGGCACTCCCTGGGTGGCTCGCATCCGAAGGGGGCTTGCGGCCGGAGTGCTCGTACTTTCTGGGCGCGGCTGCGGCATCCCCGAGGAGCCTCCTTTCGACCGTCGTCGAGTTCGCCGGCTACCTCAGGACGCCCGCGTCTCAGGCAGTAGACACGAACACCCGTCGCTCCCGTCGCCGGTACATGCTGGCGATGCGACCTTCTCCTGCCGAGTCCACCGAGACAATGCCAGCTCACCGCATCTTCATCTTTTAAATGCGAAGCATTTCTTTGCGTACTGCAGACACTTTGAGCGTTTCTATCTACGTATCTATCTATCTATCTATCTATCTATCTATCTATCTATCTATCTATCTATCTATCTATCTATCTATCTATCTATCTATCTATATATCTAGCCGCCTACGTCTTGATACTCTCGTGATCACCTCCTTCGCTTCTGGTATACCAAAATTAGTACGGGAGGGTAAGAAGGTTTGACGATTGTGACTGTCTGGTCATGGCATGAATAATCTGACTATCTCGTCGCGTACGGCGTCAAACCCTTTCCTCCAGACACGTGTGGCACATACCCGTATACCACGAGCCGCGGTATGCGGGTATGCGCCACAGGAGTTTGACAGTTTATATCTTCCGAGGAACGGCGACAACAGGCATTGATAACTTAAATGCGAGAGCGTTAAGAAGAACCGACATCGGCAGCGTTGACCCGACGAATGGAAATAATATATGTTATGGTCCCAGCAGGAATCGAACCCAAGCATTCTGCGTGGCAATCAAGTATTCTACCACAGAGTCATGCCAGGTCCCGGAACTCCTTTGGAAAAACACCCTATGAAGGTGTAATGTTGGTGAAACGTCAACTGAGGTTGCAGTGCTGCCCATTTAATTTGATAAATATTACATATGTACTCCAATGATACAGGCATCGCGTCGAGTTAGCATCAATTGTACTTAAGCGTCATCCACTGAAGTATGTCTACGTAGCACTATCTAGGCCTACCGTCCTCGCAAGCACAAGCGCTACATTTTAGCTTACCGCTTATGGTGTTGGTAATACCCATGTTGCTCTTGGCATCGTTACGCAACTGTAAACAACTGGTTATATAAAACATATGCGACAATTCAACATACATGTCTGTGCACATAACATTTGTACATATGTTTAGCGTCATTTCGTAACAAAGAAACGACTGTGGTCAGCAAAATATTGACACCACAGTCACCTTCCTTCTGCATGCTTCGCATGACATCGATTCCCATGGTACCTGGGACCTGCCGGATTTTTTCTTCGCCTCGGTTCGCGCGCCACGAGTTCTCGAACATTCCGAGCACGCGCCCGTGCTACTTTTAACGCGCGTCTTTTTTGTCTTTGAATGTCATGGCTGTCGCTCATGACAATATATCAACCTCCATAAAACAAACATAGAGCCGTATTTGAGTATATTCTATATCGCGGTGCGTTTTGTTTCTTTCAGTTCTTCAACAATCTCTGTACCACGGGCCTGGAGTGTGTGCAGGAACTCGGTACGTGGGAATTAAAGGCAAGTAATTAGACACGCAGTTTACAAGTTAATTCCCAATGTTAAGCCTTGGTGACAAGGAGCGAGTATCGGACAATCGTGCGGTGTGATTTGTAAAGCTTAATGCACCAGCCCCCTCCAATTTTTTTTCTTTTGTCGCCAGTCTACTTTGACTTCGCAGCACTTGAATGCCGGGATATACAGTCGAGTCCACTTATAACAATACCGGTTTTAACAATATATTGGTTATAACAATGAGGAGCTGCTGCACCTTCAACTTTTGTATGTTTTCTATGTTGAAATAACCCGCTTACAGCAATGCCCGCATGCCGCATTATCGGTTATAACAATGGATTCTGGCTGTTGGGTGTCTATGCCGAAAGGTAATGGAGCGCGAAATTCCTGAAAAGAAAAAAGAAAACCAGAAATTCAAGCTACTGAGCTCCCGCCCATAACCCCAATGACCCTTAGCGCGCCTTCGAATTTGCGGTAAGCTTCACCACACAGTGTTTTAGCATTGCGGCAAAGCTGACTTTCAAAATGCGCTACGGTGTGCGAGTGGCGGTGGCTTCTTTTCGGACATACAATTTGAGTAAAAAGTTGAGACTTGGAAGTGTTTCAGCGTCCAAAACTTCACATGATGCCATACATTCGCTCTATAAGGCTCGTGGCGGTCCCGTCAAAGCGTCCGAAATTTGAAGCATGTCCGAAAAATCGGCAGCTTTGTTATCCTTATCACTGGTGTGTGTTGGCATATCCCATCCAATATTTTAGTTTTCTCACAACACCTTCCCATCCTTCTATTCTGCTTTTTTTTTTCGTGGAACCCGTTTATAGCAATTATCGGTTATAACAATTGAATTTTCATGGCACTTGATTATTGTTATAAGTGGACTCGACTGTAAGTCGTACAGCCTATAGTGGGCAGGCTTGGCCCGAAATTGCGTCAGTTAGCGCTTCGCGTCAAAGAGATTAGCGGTAATTCAACAAGTTTGATTTAAGTCTACCACCAACAGTTACCACCAACATTCGTCCCCTAACATTTCTTGCCCACTGATACAGGTCGCATTCAGTATAGCAATACACCTGAGTACGTGCACTTTCTTTTTACAACAAAAAGAAGTTCTTAGATAAAGATGCGCGAACATGGGATTTTACGCACTGATACCCTGAATAAGCAACTGCTTGCGAGAGTGGCGTATCGCCTATCAGGCAGCCTTGCCCCTCGCTCACCAAGAAAGTCGTTCATCGATGACACCAATTCCTGAAATTCCCACGCCATAAAAAGACTACAATTGCCGGCCATACCTTGAGGTAAATGCCCGAAACTATTATGACTCCTCTTCTGGAAGCTTTCCAAACCGGCTGCGGCCGCAACACGCCCACCTTTAAAGCGGTCAGAGGAATCAATCCAAGAATACCACGCGTGCATACACATTCACTGCGGGTATGGAAATGCAGGAACAGTAGCTGAAGCAGGAATAACATCTCTCTATGGTGCTGCTTCGGTGTAGCTGAGGGAAACTTCCGCATCACGTTCAGACGATCAATAAAAGAGTGCTGATCACGCGATTAACACGAAGGCCGAAATGATAGCGTACAGAACAAAATGCTCATAACTATCCCCTTCCCCCTCGCCCTGAAAGAGCATGTCTTTTTGTGCTCACTTTTATTTTCTCGCCCGTTGGCCAGCCATATTAGGCCGCGCTAATACCCCCGCCTCACTCCCGGGTCACTCCCGCCACGACACCATCTACGGGGAATGCCTTTAATGCTTTCCGCAGTTTCGACATATGAAATGCGTAGAAGTGCAGCATGCATCAACACCTAAGTATATGCTTCAAAAGGACGGTTCCATCTTTCATAGGCGTACCTAGAGGTAGGGGCGCGAGCAGTCCATACACCCACCGCCTCCCCCCTCCAAATTTTTTAGCGTGAATGTGTATGTGCTCTACAAGCGCACAAACGTACCTATTCATGTTGAAGGATCGGACGCTACAACCACAAGATGACCCGGAAGAACTATGCGATCGTTACAAAAAGCTTATATTTGGTACAAATGAGACCTGAACAGCAACGGTTCACGAAAATTTAAAAATTTGAAGTTAATGGGCTCTGCAGCAAGCTAGTAATGAAGTTTCATTTTCTGTTTATGTTCGTGGTACGTTTCACCAGTATCATCGGTAAGTAATAGCCATTAGAAGGGGTACATTTAGGCAAAGTGGGTTAGTGGGAAACATGTGGGTTAGGTAAGGGTTTCGGGTATAAAATTACATTTAAATATGTTCGGGCGTCTCTCGCAGTTCTACGCACAAGGAGAGGTATGATTGATCCGCGATCAACCTTAGCGAAAAAGTCGCATGGTGGGACAGCACGACATATGTGCTTGGAAGTAACATAATTGTTGACGAAATTCCAGGCTTAATAACAAAATTTAAAAAACGCTCAAAAGTGTTATGTCGGGACAAAGTTTCTAACAGTCCAGTAATAAGGACCTGATCAACAACTTCATATGTTCTTCAATAAACTAAAGGCACCACAAGTTACTTCGCAACTTGCGAAGAAAATGGCTTTCTTCGCAGCTGGGGTGTGATTGCACAGGTCCGCACGTACCTCCTGCCATTTTTTATTACAGCGAAAGCTGTATATGGCTAGGAGAAACGAAAAACCGCTCGGCATCTGTGTCACGAGCGGTCACCATTGGCTGTGCTATCAGTTACGTCATTCTGAGCGTCGTACCAAGGAGCGCGAGCTTGGGTACGACGCTTGCAGGGTCAAACGCTTGCAGCAACGGCGCGCCGAAGAAGCGGCGTTGCGGGTAGAAAAGCGTCGACGTGATGATTGCGGGAGCGCGTTCGCCGGGGCGAACGCCCGCTTTGGGCGAGAGTTTCTCCAGCGGCACTTTGGCTTCGGCTGCGACGTCTGTGACCGCCTGTGTTTCGACCACAACCTGGCAACGATAATTGTAGAAGGCTTCAGTGCAGCGTCGGGTTGAACCCACTTCTAAACACCGGGGCCCCAAATTTCAGCTTCGCTGGTTAACCATTTGTACCGAGTGCTTGGGCGGTGATTTTATTATTAATATTTACACTTCTCCAATTTTTTGCACAATGTCAGCGAGTGCCAAAGAGCGAAAATGTGGGCATTATGGGTGAGTTGCGAGTCACAGTGGCTCAAGCAAATATTTATTAATGTTGAACTTACTACACATGAACCAAAGGGCGCAAATTCTAATAAATTGACTACATTGTCGCCAGCAGCAGAAAAATTACACCATCTCCCGCTAAAGGGAACCATGTGTAGATGTGAAGCAGCGGGCGCTAACGCTTACACTGGCGGCGGCGTTGACGCTGGCGCTCATCGCAGCGTTGCGCAGGACAGAAAACTGGGGAGGCGCAAAGCAGGCAGTGATGGAGCAGTGTTTCCTAC
The DNA here is from genome assembly GCA_030522465.1 of Rhipicephalus appendiculatus. Classification (NCBI taxonomy): domain Eukaryota; kingdom Metazoa; phylum Arthropoda; class Arachnida; order Ixodida; family Ixodidae; genus Rhipicephalus; species Rhipicephalus appendiculatus. The sequence goes on from JALIZH010032975.1 coordinate 445,589, forward strand.
TGGAACATGCCAATCGCTGCTAATGGGCAATGAGAGACAGAAGACTCCGACTGGACACAGCGACCCGCACTCCGCTTTTAGTTAACGCGCACGCTGCGAATTTTTATTGTTCAACAACGCACAGGAGAAATCTCCCACCAGCACCACCTTGGAGGTCAAGATCCATTGCCATATATACGGGGTGGCAGGTGAACGGTTGTGCAGAGCGAGCAGTCGGTTTTTTCAACCAAGAAACTCGCTAGCAGACGCTGCCTGCGTCGGCGTCGCGAGGCGAGAGAGGGGGGGAGCGTAGGAGAGGAGAGGGGGGTGACACGCATGCGCAGTGGGAGTGTGGACGCCGTGGGCAGGGATGCGTAGAGGAGAGAGGGGGGAGCGTAGGCGAGGAGAGAGAGGGGGGGACGCGCTTGCGCAGTGGGAGTGTAGACGCACCGGGCAGGGATGCCTAGAGGAGAGAGGGGGGAGTGTAAGAGGGGAGAGAGGAGGGGAGGCGCATGCGCAGTGAGGGTGTGGTTGCCGCGGGGAGGGATGCCTAGAGGAGAGAGAGGGTGAAAGGAGGCTTTTTATTTTTATTTTTTTAAAGGGTTTGCGCATGCGCAGTAAGGGTGGGCACGCGGCACACCACCACCACCACCACCGGATTAAGCTTCGCCATAAGATGCTTCACATCTAAAAGGGTTGCGATTGCGTTAAAGAGCCCCTACTGCACTGTTTCGTCCCGTTAACTTTCTATTTGTTTAGAGTACTTAATTTTTATAAAATAACTATGATTTATAATATGCAATAACATAGAAATAAGACCATATTCCTTTGCATCTTGCTCTTCAAGGCCATAGGGGAGTTGCAAAAAATGATTTATTTATTTATTTATTTATTTATTTATTTATTCATTCATTTATTTATTTATTTATGTACCGCAAGGCCAAGAGCATTGCTGAGAGTGCATAAAACGCAACCAAAAATGAACAGAATGTAGTAAATAACAAAGAACAAGCAGACTTTTAACAGACTAGTAAGCAGCGTGTTTTACAAAATAGAATGACCTCAGAGCGATAACCAGAGGGTTCAGAGATATAGTGCGGTTATAAAATAAGTTGGTCGTGGAGCACGCTTCACCAGTATACTCTATGAAATAAGCTCAAGCGGCGAAAATTTCGATGCACTGCTAGAGAGGGAGCGAGAAAGCGGCATTTTTGTGGCTCTTATGTTGCATTGATGAGTAACTCAGGAGACGAATTACAACTCATGATTACTGAACTGGACACGAACCGCGAAAGCGTAGGTCTGAAAATAATATTCATAAAACTAAAGTAATGTGCAACAACCTGAGCAGAGAACAGAGCTTTGCGATAGGTGGCGAGACACAGGAAGTTGTAAAGGAATACGTCTACTTAGGACAGGTAGTATCCGCGGAGCCGAACCATGAGAGTGAAATAACTAGAAGAAAAAGGTTGGGATGGAGCACATTCGGCAAGCATTCTCAAATAATGAATGGTAGTCTACCACTATCCCTCAAAAGGAAGGTGTATAAGAGCTGCATCTTACCGGTACTTACCTACGGAGCAGAAACCTGGAGGCTTACAAAGAGGGTTCAACTTAAATTGAGGACGACGCAGCGAGCATTCGAAATGAAAATGATTGCTGTATCCTTAAGGGAGAGGAAGAGAGCAGAGTGGGTCAGGGAACAAACAGGGGTCAAGGATATCATAGTTGAAATCAAGAAGAAATGGACATGGGCAGGGCACGTAGGACGTAGGCAGGATAGCCACCGGTCATTACGGGTAGCTGACTGGATTCCAAGGGAAGGCAAACGCGTGAAGGGGAGACAGAAAATGAGGTGGGCAGATGAGATTAAGAAGTTTGCAGGTATAACATGGCCGCAAAAAGCACGAGACCGGGTTGATTGGCGGCACATGGGAGAGGCATTTGCCCTGCAGTGGGCGTAGTTAGGCTGATGATGATTCTAGAAGTGCGGTTGAAGTCAGAAATAATTTTGCATTCTTCCAGTTAACATTACGTGATATTTATGTGCATATAAATATTCATCGCAAGTCACAGGTTATGAAATGCAAAGCTGTTCAAAAGGTAAATCGGCAAATAGTTGGTGTTTCGGAACACGAATAACCTTGCATTTTCTGACATATAGTTCCACAAATCATATTTTGCGCCCGGTGGCGCAGCTCCTATATCGTCTTAGTATAGGTTCAGTGCATCTGCATGTATTTATGCAGCATAGTTCTACCCAGAGAAAAGGGAAATTTCGGATCATTCCCGCCAACAAGTACGTAGTAACGTTAAACTTTTAAGCACTTTTTCTTGTGGCCGCAGACCTAATTTGATTACTATATTTACCATAATAACAGACCAGCTTCGTTTTGGTGCTCATATTTGTTTTGCGTGGGGGGGGAGGGGCGTTGCTTTGGTGCGCATGAGCCTGTTGCTGGGGCCAAGACAAGAGCGCGCAGTAGCTTAAGCGACAAAAAAGGTTGAAAACAGTACCTGATCTTTCGACTTTTTTGTTCTTTTACTTGCAAATATTAAAAAATATGGCTACTAAATGCGCCTAAACAAAAGTTCAATGTAGCCGAAAAGTATCCATGGCGCCAAGCCTCAAATTTTCGTAGCCAGACGGGGCCCTAAGGTAGGTAATTTGGCACAAAGTAGCCACCAGCGGCAATCCTGGGTGTTACCTATGTCAGTGTTGTGCTGCACATAAAAGTCCTTTTCTCTTACCCGACAGGGTGACTACCCTTCGCTTTCCATGGAAACAAAGAAGCAAGTCGAGGAGATCATCATAAGCATACATTTTTCAAGCAAATTCTTAACAATTTATGAAGGCAACCAATAAGTGAATGACATTGTTCTGTAGACACAACGTTCATTGACAAAAGACGTCAGAAGGCAAAAGGGCAGCATAAAGGAACCGCTTGTAAAAATTTATAGTCAAGTGACGAACTAATTTTTTATGGAACATGATAAACTTGGTTTCACTCCCACGCATCTGCTTCCCAAGCTCAAACACCTCGCTACTAATAGCTCAAAATCTTTGCCACGAAAGTGTTTTATGCCGAGGTCCACCGAAGCTTAAGTAACAATTGTTGTCACGGATGTGACGTCAGTGAAATGCATATGAACAGATGACGAAGAAAAACCAAAAGAAAAATGCTTAACCAGCGAAGCTGAAATGTGCGGCCCCGGTGTTGAGCAGTGGGTTCAACCCGACGCTGCACTGAAGCCTTCCACAATTATCGTTGCCAGGTTGTGGTCGAACCACAGGTGGTCACAGACGTCGCAGCCGAAGCCAAAGTGCCGCTGGAGAAACTCTCGCCTAAAGCGGGCGTTCGCCCCGGCGAACGCGCTCCCGCAATCATCACGTCGACGCTGTTTTACCCGCAACGCCGCTTTTTCGGCGCGCCGTTGCTGCAAGCGTTCGACCCTGCAAGCGTCGTACCCATGCTCGCGCGCCAATGGCGCGGGAGCTTGGATACGGCGCTCAGAATGACGTAACTGATAGCACAGCCAATGGAGACCGCTCGTGACACAGATGCCGAGCGGTTTTTCGTTTCTCTTTATCATATACAGCTTCATTGATTTGGATGACCTGGAAGTCGTCCTCATGATCCCTCGGTCCATGACGATAGGTGCCGAATGCTCTACGCATTAAATTCCCTTGACCCTTCCAGTCGACTGCACTGTTTCTTCCCCACCCTTCCCGCCCGCCCGGAAAGATTTCTGCAAATAACGTGGTTGCCCTATATCCGGGATTCGCGCACCTTTGACCAAGCGGCAATGTCATTCACGAATCCACCATGAGTCGTAACAAATTTAGGCGATCTGTGACATCGACGTCACATATCACCTAAATTTGTTACGACTCATGGTGGAATCATCAGATGATGCCCCTCTCCACACACCGCTAGCTCGCAGAAGGTCACGCGGGTTTCCATAGACTACAGGTGTCACACGGTGCACTGCTGACAGTGATCGAGCGCGGTCAGGATGAAATTCATCAACACTGATTGGCTCCCATCTGCAGCTTGCGCAAGGGAGCCAATGGCGACCTTGAAGTTCGATCGGTATCAGGCATGATCGTGATCCAAAAGTGGCCGTGTGCACCGGTATGACACATCATCCGCCTGCCGTGTTTAGGTTAAGGTCACCGTGCAACGGGGCACCTAATGCTTTCACCTTAAAGGACCCCTGACAGCAAAAGTTTTGTTTGAGGCTTTTTTACAGTAATTTGTAGCTTTGCGTCTGGCAATGCCGAAATTGAATCGTTAATGCTCTAACGCATCGTATAATTAATGCTAGCGTCGTTAATTCAGAACGATTTTGCTTCAGTTCGAAACGCCCGCCTAAATACCATAAGAAACTAGCGCCCCACAGCGGGGCAGCACCTGAGACCACATGCGCTCAAGCTTCGGTGACGCTGAACGCGCCGTTATCAACTGGGCGAACCCCGCGGGCGGTAAAGAATGAAACGATGTGGGTGCTTTGAGCGTGTCCCCCTCAGAAAAAAGAAAAGCATTTCTGGCGTAAGCAGCCAAAACCAGCTTGAGAGCAGCCCGACAACAGAGCGAGAGGGGTGATGAACAATAAATAGTCCTCGCCGGGTGCCGCGCCCCGAAAATGTTCTCTGACATCCACAATGCTTGCTTGAGCTCTGCAACGTCACAAGGGGAGCCTCTGTCTACGTCAAACCACAGAAAATGTCGATTGCACCTGAATACTCGGATGAGCACTGACCTTTACTTTAAAACCAAATTAATATATCCTTGCAGGCAACGCTCGTCCCTAATAATCGGTCAGAAGTGCCCCCGCATGAAGGAGTCGCAGACAACACAAGCATCTCGAGTTTCCAAATTTGGTGTCAGGGGTTCTTTAATATTCCAATTTCACAGTCCATACCTCGCGTCAGATGTTAAAAAGTTTTAAGGTATAAAAATTGCAAGCTCTTCGTCTGTGAAACAAAAATTGTTCAAAGAACATCGTCTTTTTCAGGACTGTGGATTGGGCGGTCTCAACGATGTGAAGGTTGGATGGCTTCTAATTGATTACGGAAGACAAATGGTTGGTTGATTAAAAGGCCTTCCTTTTTGGATTCTATCTACACAGGCAAGCTTCGTAAGCGTGAACCTCGGTTTAGAGTGTCTAAAAGTGCTAATAAATTGATTTGATGCGAGATGCTTCAACATTAAAACTGCGTTTCATTAGATTCAGTTCCATAGTTATCTGCCAACCGAGTGAAAATTACAACAGTTGTGCGCTTTAGGCGCCATATCGCTTTCTTTATTATACGATAAGCGCAGCATTTACAATTCTAGAGAATAGAGTTGATATCGCAGTAATGGTGAAATGGTAAAACGCCCGCCTCCCATGCGTCAGCTACTGAGTTCGACTGCCATTCGCGCCGGTCTTCGCTTTTATTCTAATTTGGAAAGAGCAACCCCAACCAGCGCTCGCTTGCGTCTAGGTGCTCATATAGAAGTTATGATATTTTCTTTCCTCTCTTTATCTCCCAGTGCTCTTTCTATGACGATGTGTAGTGCTCACATCTTGGCTGCAGATATTAGCGCCTTAGCAACCTCACACAACTATTGTTCTGTTGGCCCGCCAACTTCAACACTGTTAACCAAATTAAATTGGCGCGCCAGCCACACTCGTATGAGCAGGTCGGCCTCTCCCTACCCGGTATCTCAGGTACACTCTCTCTCGGTAAAAAAATTTTTAAAAATTACCATTAATTAAATATTACCTTATCTTCTGCCAAAATGTCTTTAAGTGCACGCCCTAAGCGTATCGTGATAGCCTTGTTCTCAAAATTAAACGCAGTCAGTCCTATACCAAGCCTAATTATGCTGGCTGGACATAGTCGTGTTATAGTATCCTAAACATGAGCTCCAGATGTAATTATTGGCCTTATCAAGAAGTATACTTACGCAACATAATACTCCCCACGGCACCTTATTCGCTATCGTGCAGCGTTGCTCAGCTCGAGGTCTACTAGGGTACGATTCCGACCGTGGCAGCCTCCTTTACTTGAAGGCGAGAATGAAAAAAAATGCTCCTGGACTTAAACTTCGGCTTACGTTAAAACGAGACTAAATTGAAATAATAAGTTAGTTTTGACTGATCAATTACACTCTGAAAACTTTAGTCTCGTTAATTTCACCACCATAGGTTTACTATAGATGAGAACGTCTATGTCGAAAGTATCACTTTTGAGTTTCCCACCAGAATGCAGACGTCACGGATTTCAAAGGGCTTTTCTTTCGTATTTTGGCCACGTTGGTTCAACAAGATTTCTTGGAATAGCTAGGGCTGCATGACACGCTCGAGGAACTCGTAGCAGGATGCAAGCGGTAAACTACAGACTATTACAAACATATTCATACAGTAACCCCAGACTCATGCACGCCATGTGTCCAGACATCTACACTACATTCATATGACTGGAAACAACGAACAACCAACCGAGGAACACGCATAGACCTTGTCTTTGCCAAGTTTACAACAACTCGAAGAACCATTGGCTCTCCATTTCGCAGACCACAAAGCAGTAACAATGAAGAGAAAACGGAATCCAGAACTCAAGACGATATACGAATTATAACACGAGGATTAAAATAGAAGCGCATTAAGGAGGAACCAAATAAATACATTTGTATATACATACAGTTTATGTCCCTCAATTTACATTGGCAGTGGCAACGCGCGGGTGACGTACGGTGGCATACCGGTATGATACCCAGTGCTTCGCCACTCGTCATGGACTCACAATACTGGAGTTGCGGTGATTTTTTTTTCTTTTTGCATTGTTCCAGGCTCTGAAACACGCTTGAAATGGTGGGGTATTTAAAAATACAAAACTCACGGGAATTTCTGTCATTCTTTAACGCACACATCTTTCTCGTTTTGAAAACGGGAAAGATGTGTGCGTTAAATTTTTAACTTTATGCACATATTACGAGACCGTTTTTCATTATTGGTTGTTGATTGTTATGTTATTTATATTTCCGAGAATTTTTCCTTCACTCGATCATCTATGAGCGAAGCAAAATGTAAATATAGTTTCATTTTATGCGCAATCGGCGCCCAGCCACAGCCAGCATTACGAAGAGAAATTAAGAATACAGAACGGTTATGGAGTACGTTTGTTTCAGGATGTCAGAGACAGGATATTAGGACATCCTTTATGGGACATATTCAATTCAAAGTGCACGGGATGTCCGACTGCTATCCCTTTCAAGTCCGTTAACGTCCACAGATGTTCGGTGTTGTTTCGGGTGCCCGTCGGATAATGTGTTTCGATTAGGAAGCCCTGCTGTCGCGTTAAATCAAGCTATACACAGAAAATTGCGGCACATTTCGGAAGCTACGCACACCATATCTTGATAGCATTACACCCCACATTGTTACGCAGGATGCATATCGTCTAGACGCCTGGACACTCCTCTCTCAATGGTAATTAACGCGTTAACGCGATAGCTCGAGAGCACACAAAACAGGTGCCATCGGAAGAGCAGTCCAACCCAGACGATGGACCGACAGAACCATTAAACTACTCTGAAACGCTACATCACATAAAAAGACGGATGTGCTTCCCACCACCATATAAATCACTCCACCGATAAGGAGCTGATGCGTGGCGGCAGCTTCAGACTAATTCCTTTACCTGTCTTTTTCATCCTTCACCTCTTCCACTCCACACAATATCCCTCATACTGCCTGTACAGCGGAGCGAGTCCCATCGTGGATAATTGCACCTGGGAGTGTCTACACCCAACGGGCTACCCCCTATTCCTTCACCCTCGCATTCCTCCTAAGATACTGTGCTGACCAACTCGGAGCCGCATGAGTAGCGTCGGCTGATCCCGCGGGCACGTTGAGTGGCGCCAGTCACTGGGCCCCTTAATAAGGGCTCCACCCTAGGAGGAAGATCGCTCGTTCTTCTAACAATAAAAATCTTCTCCCTTTCTCTCTCCACATATCAACATGTCAAATCAGGCGTACTTCCGAAATTATGTCTACTTGTAAATGATTTCATGCAACGGCAGCGTGATCGCACTGCTGATACCGCCATGCCCGCTTCCTCCTTCACGTATTTATGGCCACAATGAAAGCACCAGAACATGAGTTCTCCTTGCTGATGCAGCTTCATCTGGCCCCTGTATTCATCAGCCACAAATACAAGCTAGTGCCTCCCTGGGCTTCCGCGTTACGGCCTACTGTTCTCCTACCACTTGTGCTCTGTTTTAACCCGAAAGTATTTTATTCTGGAGTCCACCAAGACTTCAGTGACGTATTTCCGTCACGGAAATGATGTCGAAAAAAATCACCACCCAAGCACTCCGTACAGATGCTCAAGCAGCGAAGCTGAAACGTGCGGCCACAAGCAGTTCCAGATGTCGCCGCCGAAGCCAATGTGCCGCTAGAGAAACTTCCGCCGAATGCGGGCACTGGCCCCGGTGAACGCATTCCCGCCATTGCCACGTTTACGCTGCTCTGGCCGCAACGCCGCTTCCGTGGCGGCATTGCCACATCAGGCTACGGGTGAATGAGCAACACTGCAGTCGCCAACAGCGTCTTCCTGGAAAGAGCGTTCGTGCTCCTTCGACCAGGGGAAGGCAGAGAGTTTCTTGGCGTCCTGGTGCAGAAGGTGGGTCTGGTGCTAAAGAACATCCGCACTGGATTGCACGAAGCGCCTGTAAAAATGTACAAGCCCCAGAAACTCGCAATGCTTTCGGGAGGAGGTTGGAGAGACAAAGTCCTCTGTTGTCCTCGCTGGTGATCTTAGTGCATTCATACCTGGGGATGATATGCGATGGCCGAGAAAATTCTGTGCTTCAACTCCGAAAATGCATTCTCGATCTTTAGTTCCAGGCCGTGTTCATCCAGTCGCTGAAATAGGAGGCGAAGGTGCTCTTTGTGCTCTTCATCTGTTCCGCTTGTAACGAGAATGTCTCCAAGGTAGACGAAATTGAATGGAAGTCCGCACGCGAACCTTTGAAATGTTTGCGCCTCATTCTTAAGCCACAGGGTAAATGGACAAACGCAAATAGGCCATATCGAGAAGTGATTGCTTTCTTCAGAGTGTCACTGGGCTTGACAGGCCGCTTGTTGCAAGCGGTCATCAAATTGACCTTGCTGCATATTTTCATTCCAGCGAGACAAGCGCTGAAATCATGCATGTGGGGAAGAGAATGTCGATCCATATGAAGTAACAGCATTCAAAAATCGGTAATCACCACAAGGGTGTCAAGAAAAATTGCTGGAGGAAGTAAAAAAAAAATACTTGGAGGACGCTTGAGCTTCGTTTTCAAGAGTAGAACGCAAGAGCGTAATCGGACAGTGTTCGTATCACCATCACAATTGCTAGCCTAGCTTTCGCTTCTCGCTCGACACATAAACCGTGCCGAAAGAAAAGCTAAATACGGACGCGCGCCGGCTTTTATATTCATGCATGCGGCGCGACGGAACACGGAAAGCTCGCCTTTGGGGCCCTTTGCGCCATCTCGCGGGATTTCAGTGAAGCCGCAGCAGAACCTCTCAGATATGCGTGGCCCCCAACGCTAAATGGTGTATATAAATAACCTGCCGTTAATCCGCTAGAGGATGTATGCGTGGTAGCCGAGCGGCTAAAAGCATCGCGCCTCGGAGCGAGGGGTCGCAGGTTCGAATCCCCTATCCCCTTTGAATCAAATATTTTTACAGCGAAAGCTCTATATGACCAGGCGAAACGAAAAACCATTCGCAACAAGTTTCGATAAGGGTCTCTTTGGCTACGCCGGTTCGTTGAGTCGTTCTGTACGTCGCACCCAAGCGCGCGCCATTGGCCGCGCCGTTAGTGACGCCATTCTCTGCGTCGTACGCAAGCATGCGCGCCATTGACTGCGCCGTCAGGGACATCGTTCATTTCTTCGCAGCCGTGCCACCAAGCCCGCGCGCAGCAGTTTCAATTTGGAGCTTCCACATGGTTAGGGAACGGATCGCACTAACGCCCGAACAGCATACATCTTTCCATGAACAGCGCCGACAGCGCCGGTGTCCGTAACCAATATCGCACGAAATAAGAAAAAAAGAACTAAATAAATAAAAAAACATCTACGACAGAATGGGAATCGAACCCGCGTCCTCCGCGTGGCCGCCCAGCACTCTACCACTGAGCTATGCCGCTGCTTGAAACTGCGGTGCAAACTGACCCTATAAAGGCTTCATGTCGGGTAAGGAATCGCGTTAACGTGTGCGGTAAAGCGTTTAAGAAACGTGAAGTAAGAACCAGAGGTGATACAACGCGAATTGAGTAACGAGTGGGTCGTTCAATGCTCCAACCCATTACAAAATCCTCAGGCAAAATTCTTCATCGCCGTCAGCCACAGCATCAAGAAAGTGCACATAATGCGTTACAAGAGTATAGCGGGTACCGCGCTTTTCTGAAGAATGTCGAATAATGGCATAGTAGACGCTTTCCCACTGCACAAAAATTATGAAGATTTATGGCGTAGTGGGTACCATGCAACTACGCTTGAAGTAGTTGCCCCAAGAGTGTTTAAAAAAGGCTCTAGAAAGGCCGCTCCCCCAGCTGTCGCTGTGGCTGTGCTGCGCGTTCCGCGCAGGCCGGGCGGTTTTTCTTATTACTTCTTTATTGGCATCCATCTCAAATTTTCGCTTGTGGACAACGCTGATTTTGAGCTCAACACCAAAGTCGCCGTGGCCGCCGACAGCGGAATTTCTGCGAAACAAGCTCTTTAACGCTATCGCGTTAATATCGCCGAGCTGAACCATGTGTTCGAACTCGCAGCGGGCGACTTTCAACCTGGATTTGGTGTGCATCCTTTGACAGGTTGTGACAAGAGGGTTGGTAGTGGAGATATGACGCATCGCCGTCTGTTTCGAGGGCAGTTCCGTCATTTCGGGGCTTCGTGGGTTGCGGCCTACTCAGCAAGTATTATATCGTGCGTTGAGGTGGGCTGCAATGTACGGGTGCCACAAGGTAAGGTTGGACTGCAGGCCAGATACAGCAAAGGAATGTGATGGCCATTAGGCGACGATCGCGAACATCCAAGTTGATATGGCTTGAGCAGTCCGGCCCTTAATATAATCAAAATTGAAGGACACTTCCTAAAGTCCAAAGTGTGTTCGGCGAAAGCCTCTGGACATTGGACTCAGTATGCCATGTATGTTGCTTTTCTGTTCTTTTTTGGTTTTTTTTGTTTTTCTTCCTTTTCTTTTCTTTTTTTTGACACTCTCAGCAATGACGTGATTGATGAGAGAGTGTAAGGGGAAGAGGCCATAGCTGTGGCGGCGCAATCGTTAATATGCGCCGCTGCGCCATCATGTGATGGCTCAGAGAGTGTGAAGTGGAGAGGCCACAGCTTTCACTGTTCCAGGGCACGGACTGGAGGGACGCGAGTATGAAACATTAAAGGTTTTTGCCTTAAAATTTACGTTGGCGATCCCGAACACCCATCTGTGGAAGCACCCATCTGTACACCCATATGTACAAGTCGGACGTCTAGTCTCATTGGCCGAAGCCCATACGACCCGATCGCGGTTTTGTTTTCTGCATAGAGCACGGCTGTGGACATGCCACGTTGGCGACCTCGGGCGTGGAGGTAGCGACACCCAGCCCACTTCCGGTGTCGACGAGGAGGCAGGCGCCAGCGATACGCTCGACCATGAAGCACAGACGGCTTTATCGAGGGCCAATGTCGCATGCCGCTGTTAGCGACTGGCCGCAGCGTTTCCCGTTCACAAGCAGGTTCTACGGGAATAAAAACTGCTCAAGCCTATTCAGTTATGTGGCTCGACATCGTATGCTGTCGTCGTACGCTGTTGCAGAAGGCGTATCTGCGAGTAAACCGTCTACGGCATCGGCGATGCCGGAGGCTAGCACGGCGACGACATAGAGGTACTTTGCTGTCTGTGTGAAGTGATGCGATGGAGCAGAAAACATGGTTCTACTTAAATGAACCAAAGGAAAGGATTCTTAGGCCAAAATCCGGCAAGTAGAGTCTCTGCGGTGATGACAAAATGCGTAATCGGGGCGTCGTCTCTGTCAGCAGGAAAAGTAGGGCGTCGGACATGGCTAGGGTTCCAAAAAAGACGTAACCTTCCTGGGCCACCACTCGTCGAGAACTCGGACTCGAGAAGACAAGAACCGCCGGTGTTGACAGCTCGAAAACGGATGTTGTTCCGTTTTCAGTGATGGACGTTGTTTACTCAGTTTGTGTATACTGTTTTAGACATTTTTTTAAAGAACGCGAACTGACAGTGACGGATGTTATTTACTTTATATACGCTGCTTTCGACAGCCTTGAATGTTGGCTTCGAGCCAGAGGCTCAACAGCTACTTTGCTGTTCCCTCGCCGACCCTCTCGCCTCAGTGCGTCCTCAAGTCGGTGACGGCTCCAGCGATTCCGGAGCTTCTGCAGGCCTCGAAATCATGCCATATCATGTGAAACTGCTCGCTGTGCTCACAGTCCTAAGCATCTCTTACTGCTGCAACACAGACAAAAGAGAACGTATGTAATTTGTTTCTTCATCTCATAGTTGATGCTTGACAGTGTTGCTTCACGTACCCCATGAGACAAAACAGTGCCTTAAAGTTGATCGTGTAAAAGAGCCAAAATATTCCACGCACCTTAGGTGGGGTGTAATAACATGTGATTAATACTTTCGTGAGGTATATCCCCAAAGGTATGCTGAACTGGGGTTGTAGGCTAGTCAAGCTGTCCGAAGACAGCTTTTTTTCTACAATTGCCCCATCTGCACTTCCTAAAGATGGCAAATAAACAATTTCATTCAACTCTCTTATACAGACTTCACATGTGCTTAGCTGGACTAACAATAGGCACGTCAAATGTGCGCATGCGAACACTCCATACAGCGAAGTAGCGCTTCTTCATTCATTCATTCAGTCAGTCAGTCATATTTACTTCAGGCAATGACAAATAAGAAAATGTACATTTGTCCTGTTAGGAGGGTGACAAAAAGGCACGAATGCCTGACTGAGTGTCGCACCCCTTTCTAGACACACATAACTCAAACAACAGAGGCCATTACAGGAGCATATATTAATAGGTAGACAAGAATACATATACTATACATATTTGATAATACAAAGACAAGATGAATACAATTACACAATTATACAAGTGCAGTGCACACATATAAGAGCACAACAGAAATGTAAATACAGACTGCGACAAAACAAATACACAAAAGAAACAGAGAATTATTTTTGTATTGATAAAAGGTATGCAGCAAATTCTTTTTGAAGCATTTCATGCGCATCGTTTCTTGTATCATATTTGTGATGGTAGGGATGATCATTATGAAGTTAGCTACTACGTAAGATTGTTTCTGCATGCCATAGTTAGTCCGTGTAAAACCTGTGTCATACATGGTTGTTCTAGTGTTGTAAGTGTGTCTCTTCGACAGAAATCGTCGATGAAAATTATCCTGGCATAAGTTCATTTTCTCAAATATTGCAATGCCTATCTTGTTTTTCAGTATGGGTTGCATTGTTAAAATATTATTCGCCGTGAAAAGTTGCGCGGAGTGAGTTATATAAGGCACATTTTCAATAACTCGCAAAATATGTTTTTGTAGGATATACAGCTTATTAATATCTGTTTTTGTTGTTGTTCCTCATACAGAAAGGCAGTACTGTAAATGGGAATTAATTAGTGCGTAATATAGCGAAATTTTTAACCACCGCGACAAAAGTTGTTTTACTATACTTATAATACCTATGGAACGTGAGATGCGTCTTGTAAAATTATCAACATGAGGGGACCAGCTGAGATTTTCTTCGAAATGAACAACTAGAAATTTATGTATTCTTAACCGCTCGATAACCTCACTACGGATGTTCAAGCGTACGTCATTCCTGATAGACTTATTTCGGGAGCCAAAAAGGATTTATTTAGTTTTCTTCGTATTTAGTTCCAGTTTATTTACGATAAGCAACTCAGACAAATTATTGAGCCATTTATTAGCCTGCAACTGAACAATATGTAATTTCTCACCTGAAAAAAATACATTCGTGTGATCGGCTTAAAGAATTATATCGCGCGTGAACGGAATATTTCCCATATCATTTATATATAATAAAAAAAGAAGTGGTCTCAGAATGGAACCCTGAGGAACACCATATTTATTTTCCCCCCAAAACCAATTTTGGAATTGCGGGTTGTCTGTGTACTGGTAGCGGTTTGTCAAATAACTACGTATTAGGTCACAAAAATTAGTCCCCTAATACCATATTCTCTTAACTGTTCTATGTTCTATACGCGCACTGCATCTTTCTCTAGCGCGTCAGGGCTGGAAAGCTATATGTCACCTTAACTACTTATAATTGCAGCGTTAATAACGCTGGCACAGGTTTTTGTACGCCTAAATAACTGCCAGTTCACCATTATCCGTCTCCTCCGACGAAATTCCTGACAGGGCGAGCAAATTCTTTTTGCCTTAAAATTAATAGCGAGTTTCAGAAAGGGGGGACCCAACACACTGGCTCCCCTAGCAATGTTGGGTGGGCTGCTCTTGCATTCATGTCCGCCTCGGTGGAACAGTGGCTACGGTACTCGGCTGCTGACCCGAAGGTCGCGGGTTCGATCCCGGGCGCGGCGGTCGCATTTCGATGGAGGCGAAATGGTAGAGTCCCGTGTACTGTGCGATGTCAGAGCACGTTAAAGAACACCAGATGGTCAAATTTTCCGGAGCCCTCCACTACGGCGTCTCTCATAATCATATCGTGGTTTTGGGACGTAAAACCCCAGATATTATTATTATTATTATTGCTCTTGCATTCAAAGGAGTAGCATAGTTTGAGTTGCGTATTCTAGGCACTGTAGTTGCGTCAAACGCACGCAGTGTTAGGCCGAACACACAGGGCGCCATACGTGGCGAAATTAAAGCTATGCAAGACGCTGGCCATACTGCGTTGTCGCCCGCGCTGCGTCTGCGTCGTCTCGCTGAGGGCCCAAGACGTCTTGGAGAGCCACGCTAGTTTTCCGATTTTTGGGTTTCGGGACAACGTAAGCGCAAGAGCTTAAGTGAGCCTTGGGTGCTGCGCCCTGGCGGCTCGCAAATTTCTTGGGTCCCCAATTCTAAAACTCTCTCATATTGTAAGAAAACAGGTAAGAGAGTAGAGAACTTGCACCCTGTTGTCGCATTCCCTCAATCTTATAAATTTCTTTATTATGCAGTAATATTCTTGACACTCGATTGTGTTAGGCATTCAAAAATGTTCTACGCAACACTGGAAAAGAGATCCTTTTCTCTAGCTGCCATTGTGTGCTTTTCAGTCTACATCAGTATCATTCAATAAGAAGTAAAAGCCTCCATCTATCCAAAACCAAAGGAGCTAGGCCCCGGCGCTTCAACACGATAGCCTCCCATGCGGGCATGCAATGGATATTTATGCACCATGCCGCTGTCACCTCTACAGTGACACTTAGAGACCTTCATCGGATATCTAATATCGTTTTACAATGATCGTGTGGCGCCCGCAAGAGCTACAACGACAGCCGTACACCTTACTGGTACGCATACCACTGTTGCACACGTCCTCGAGCCAGGCCCAGACAGGACCGAACATCACGTCTGCAGGCGCAAGTTTATGTCAGGACACTCGTGAGGCATGATCGACCAGATAAAGCAGCAGCAACAAGCTATCATCGGTGCGGTGACTGCAGGGTCTATGTATTTATTCGCTGTACGACGTAACTTCAAGGCAGCAAAGGCTTTGTCTCGCGCTGCAATCGTGAAGGATGATGCGTCCTGTGGACGATTTCTCGTTTCGTCATAGGACGCGTGTCTGACACCTTGCTTCTGACCGGCTGAGGATGCGCTTTAAACAGATGTCTTCCTCTCTCAGCAACGGACCTATTTTCACCGTGTGGCTCAATCATTTCCGATTTCCCGCGAAGCGTCGGTTGCTATAACAGCGCCACCTCTTAGGCATTGGTTATATCAACAGCAGATCAAACCTGTACAATCGGATATTACGGCGCACGGCCGATAGACATTCACATCCCTCAACGAAAGGATAAACGCCCCTTCGCTACATTATTAGGTTGATTGGCGCATGAAAGCAAGTCGTGAAAGTGTCCCCACCTAAATAACGCTTATCTTACGCCATGGTGCTGGCACAAGTTCAAGAAATGTAGCATTGGTTCAAGTTCGTTCGAGTAAAGCATCACGCTTTCTTTCAAGATATTTGATGCGTGTTTTATGAAAAATATTGTAGCCGTCAATCATTAAGGCCAAAGTTGTACGCTTGTTTCACATATTAAAAACCAAGTTTTTTCTTTTTCTTCTTTTTTTCTTTTTGAATGAGGCTATCCGCTACTGAATCACTTGTCAGGGACGACGGCGTTTTCTACTCTAACGAACGCCGGATGATGGCAAGCCATATGTCGTTGGTTTATTCAGTTGCGCTTGACCACTTTTCTTTAAATCCTTATTTCTTGTCGCCTGAAACAACCTGCAGATCCGCAGTGTTTCATGTAGCAAACCTACACGATAGATAGATAGATAGATAGATAGATAGATAGATAGATAGATAGATAGATAGATAGATAGATAGATAGATAGATAGATAGATAGATAGATAGATAGATAGATAGATAGATAGATAGATAGATAGATAGATAGATAGATAGATAGATAGATAGATAGATAGATAGATAGATAGATAGATAGATAGATAGATAGATAGATAGATAGATAGATAGATAGATAGATAGATAGATAGATAGATAGATAGATAGATAGATAGATAGATAGATAGATAGATAGATAGATAGATAGATAGATAGATAGATAGATAGATAGATAGATAGATAGGTGCACGGATGTACAGATGGGTGGATGGTTATATGGATGGATGGATGGACGGATGGATGGAAGTGGTAAATAGCGCCTTTGTTTCGCAAAGAAATGCTATGATTTGAATAAAAGCACCTGGTACGTCAGTCATTCTAAGGATTAAGGAACTAGGGGGGCCAGCTGATAAAACGTTTTTACTGATAACCCTTTTTTACCGTAGTGGTCTACTTAGCCACGAGTCTTGCGAAGGCAACGCAGCACTTCGTTCGTAACTGCGTACCGTTGATTCAACGCTTCCATCCATACCCATCTGGGAACGACATTCTTCAGGTGAGCATGTATTTTTCAACAGGTGTCCAGCGTGGCTTCTCTGCTGCAAACAATGCGTTTCAATTGGGCACCCATCGATAACTGCTAGATAGTGAAGCAATCTATGGAAGGCGGATAATTTTGACCCCTGCGTTTCTCTAACCTGC
This sequence comes from Rhipicephalus appendiculatus, assembly GCA_030522465.1. NCBI lineage: Eukaryota > Metazoa > Arthropoda > Arachnida > Ixodida > Ixodidae > Rhipicephalus > Rhipicephalus appendiculatus. The sequence continues at coordinate 462,901 of JALIZH010032975.1, forward strand.
ACCGAAACCACAATGTACATGGGCCTCTAGCATTTCAACTCCATCACAATAAAATAGTAGTACAAACGGAAATACATCGGGGATATATTTACATGCATACAAACGTAATACATCGTATTTACATGCATACTAAAGTAATACATCGTAGATATATAAATCACATACAAACGTAGATATATGCATACGCAAGCTAAATCATACACACGTGCATTTACATCAATACAAAACACAGCTTTACTTCAGAAAGCTCTATTTCGCGGTGACATAGCCAAGAGCGGGTTACCTTTGCTGCGTTCTGTTTCTTTCAGCTCCTGAACAACTTATGTACTACCGCACAGCAGTGCGTACAGGAACTCAGTACTATGGATTTCAAGGCAAGTAAAATAACCAGTTTACATGTTTTCGACAGCCCTAATTCTAGACTACAGGGAGCGGAAATTCGGCATTCATTCGATGTAATTTTTACAGCGAAAGCTGTTATGAGATCACAACAAGGGTTATTTCTGTGCCGTAGTTGTCCGCCGCCTCCGGCGTCCGTAACCAATATCGCAAGAAATAAGACAAAAAACTAAATAAATGAAAAACACCTAGGGCATAACGGGAATCGAACCTGGGTCCTCTGCGTGGCAGCCCAGCTTACCACTAAGCTATGCCGGTGCTTGAAACTGCGCTGCAAACTGACCCTATGCAAACTTCATGTCGGGCAAGAAACCGCGTTAACGTGTGTTGTAAAGCGTTTTAGAACAGTAAAGTAAGAACCAGGCGTAACACAATGCGAATTGCGTAACGAGTGGGTCGTTCAATGCTCCAACCCATTACAAAAGCCTGAGGCATAATTCTTCATCGTCGTCAGCCACAGCATCAACAAAGTGCGCATAATGCGTTAGAAAAGTGCAGCGGGTACCGTGCTTTTCTGAAGAATCACGAATAATGGCATAGTAGACGCTTCCCCACTACACAAAAATTATGATGATTTATGGCGTAGTGGGTACCATGCAAGTGCGCTTGTAGTAGTTGCCCCAAGAGTGTTTAAAAAAGGCTCTAGAAAGGCTACTCTCCCAGCTGTCGCTGTGGCTGTGCTGCGCGTTCTGCGCAGGCGTGGCGGTTTTTTTAAGGGGCGTTAAAAAATTTACCTTGTCGCCAAATTACGTTCACTTCACATCACATCATTGTCGAGATATGAAAGGATCGGCTCATTTTTTCCCGAAATCTCATCAATAAGTGTTCAATTTAATAGTCAACAAACTCTATTCAAGTCTATGTACAGTGAGCGCGGACGTTCGTCCTGCAACACTTTGTATCCACTCATACATGACATGTCCAGCACAACGGTACACCGTAGCGCGATTGCATCCTCTTTGCTATGCGAAAGAAATTTCGCAGACAAAGATAAGCAAAATGAGCATTTTTCGCACTGGCACCATCAATAATGAACTGCTTGCGAGAGACAGTTGGCTACATGTCGGCATTCAGGCAGCCTTGCCACTGGCTCACGAAGAATGACGACCAACGATGACCCCAATTCGTCACATTCTCGTGCGCGTGAGATGACTACAATTGACAGTCATACCGCGATGCAATTGCCCGAAACTTTGTTTTTGCTCCTCATGTGGAGGTTCGCCATACCTGAGTAATCAATTCGAAAGGGCCATACTATGAATGAAGGAAAGAAGTGGAAATTTAAGGGCTCGTTTTTCATTGTTAGACGAGATATTAATGAGAACTAACAGACAAGAAAGCCACGGACAGTATTTGGGATGTTGTTCGTGGTAACTCCTAGCACTGTTAGAGGAAAGTGTGAGATATCAAAGGCGCGCTTGTAAAGCATCCAGAGTGTGTTACCATGGGGCAGTGACAAAGTGAGACCACCCTACAGAACACTGCGAAGAATATTACTGCGATTCGCACTTTTCCCACACGGATCTCCGTATAAATACAGTTTTGTCACATTTGTTTCTAAGGCAAGTCGTTAGAAAATTCATGTTCCTTCGAGACACCAAAAATATGTTTCTACGTGCACTTATTCAGCTGAGGCTTGCAAAAGCTATGCCTTCACGCGTTGTCACCTCGGATCACGCGTATGGGGCGCTTTATGGTTATTTAAAAGAAGTCGTTTGCGCATGCAACTTTTCAGCGGCACGTTTCTCTAGTGAGTATCTAGCGGAAGTAAAACGAAAAAATACTGTATAATTATAATGGATGGAGCGCAAGCTAAAGACATGGACACGATCATTTCAAAATTCCCAAGTCACGTGATATACGTCATCCTTTCCAACACTCATCACGAACTAACCACAGTCAAACAATCAGACAACCTTCAAGCCGCGTTAACACGCACAAATATTCACTCTTCCCCTCAGCAATTTCTCACTGGAACAAATTACCTGATAGTGTTGTGAATTGTAGTACCGTAGAATCATTTGTTACTCAAGTTCAAGCCATTCATTTCTGTTCATGACTGTCATTTTTTTAAATGTTTATTTCTGTAACCACTCCTGCATGGGCCGATTGAGCCTGCAGTATATTCAAATAAAAAAAAAGAGGGACACATATTGGACACAAAAAACACAGCGCCAATTTCAACAACTGTTTTATTTTCGCTGATCCTGCTTGTATATATACTGCCACGACGTCATACGTCACGTGTACATAGATCTCACAACCATAAACTGTAAACTGCAGGCATACATCACAGACGTGCACACACAGCAACATTCATTACGTGCACGCGCTTTTATCATAGTAACTTAACTACAACATTTCGTCTCGAGCACATGTACTCGAGTTCTTTATCTAACAACAGTACTGATGGACTACTCACACATGCGTCACCAAACGTTGAAATTCTGCTTGCCTCTATTATCAAACGCGTCATCTCGCACCTACTTTTATTCATGATGGCCGTGTCGTTAAATCTTGATTTGCACTTAAAGCTGTGGCAATGAAGGCCAAGGAAACCATCTGTAGCGATGCTATGAACTTTCTAATTATGCTCTCGCAGCCTACCATCTATGCATCTGCCGGTCTGTCCTATGTACGACTTTCCACAAGTAAGTGGAATCCGGTAGACAACACACGCGCTACACTCAACAAACTTATTCTTGAGCTTCTTTTCGCATACGCGATCTGCTGTCTTGTCTGGTCTTGTGCTCCTACACAGGCTCACCAATTTATTAGGCGGTGAAAAAACAACATTTGTGTCACACTTTTCTGCGACCTTCTTTATTCTATGGGAAAACTTGTGTCTGTGCGGGATGACTGCAAGATCTCTCTTTTTGTATGAGCTCGCGCTATCCCCCTTCTCGGAACTTTTTTGCAGCGTTTTTCTATGTAAGCCCTCTGCAATCGCCACAATGAAGTGCTTAGGATAACCTGCGTCGCTTAACCGCGAAACCTGCTGTCTGAAGCTTCCATGCATTTGGCACTGGCATGACTTATTCAGTGCTTCACTCAAGCTAATCTTCGCAATTCCCCGCTTGATGAGTTTTGTATGCGCTGAATGAAACTGCAAGAATGTCTTATTTGCCCTGGGTTCATAACGCCAGCATGTTTTTTCATCAGACAGTATGAAGCTAATGTCAAGGAATCTATTCCTTCCGTCACATGGCATTTCAAAAGTAACTTGAAACGGTTTAAGACAGTCACGAAACGCTAAAAACACCCGTACATTGATACGAAAAAAACTTCATATGTGTCATCCATAAAAACTAAAAACCGGCAGATCCCACGTACTGTGGGAATCGATATGATGCGAAGCAGCCAGCAAGGAGTAAATCATGCTGTACATAATATGCATATCATTATTTACATATTATGACCTGTCATTTGTGTTCTTCATACAGTCACGTCCCGCAATACAGATTTTGGCGTATATCAAGCTAGCGAAGTGGACGCAAGCGCACCATGAGCGTGGCATGTAAATGGCGTTGTAGATTACATGCGTGCCAAGATTTTCGTGTTACCACCTGCCACTTATGTTCGCTTAATTTCTTACCTCGAATCGCACCGAGACGCGAGACCAATCTGCCACCGTTTCGCATGCGTTCGTATTCTCGCGCTCTGCGCATCATGCGGACGCCATCCGCGTTCCAGCGTTTAAATTGACGGACACTGTCAATTCCAAAGTGTGTCCCTCGAACGCCTGTACCCACTGAGACGGGGTCCGTAAGAATGGAACGTGATGCACGCGTCTCCTTCCTTGCATGATTAGAGACGCTGGGCCCAGCGACGCTACGCAAGCAAAGCGCGAGCGCTGTAGAGTCCAACGCCACCGGCGTCCGTTTGAGCGCCCCGGCGCCCATTGGCACCGTGCCAGGGCACGGCTGGAGGGACGGACGTGAGCATGAGACATTAAACGCATTCGCCTTAAAAATTTCGTGTATATCAAGCTGGCGAAACGGCTGCGAGAGTGTCATGAGCGTGGCATGCAAGTGATGTCACTCATGACATGTTATTATTTCCAAATGAGCACTTGGCATTTATGTTCGTCATACAGTCACGTGACGCAATACCACATTTGGTGTATATCAAGCTAGCGAAACGGCCGCGGGAGTGCCATGAGCGTAGCATGCAAGTCATGTTTCACATGACATGTCATGGTTTTCATATTACCACTTGTCATTTATGCTCGCCATACAGTCACGTCTCTCAATACCAAAGTTCGTGTATATTAAGCTCGCGAAACGGCCCCGAGAACGTCATGAGCGTGGTATGCAAGTCATGTTGCACATGACATGTCATGATTTCCATATTACCACTTGGGATTTATGTTCGTCATACAGTCACGTCCCTCAATACCAAAGTTCGTGTATATTAAGCTTGCGAAACGGCCCCGAGAACGTCATGAGCGTGGTATGCAAGTCATGTTGCACATGACATGTCATGATTTCCATATTACCACTTGGGATTTATGTTCGTCATACAGTCACGTCACGCAATACCAAATTTGGCGTGTATCAAGCTAACGAAACGGCCGTCAGCGCGCCATTAGCGTGGCAGGTAAATCATGTTGTACATGACATGCCTGTCATGATTTTCATATTACCACCGGTCATTTATGTTGGTCATGCAGAAATGTCGCATCGTACCAATTTTTGGATATATCAAATTAAGGAAACGGCCTCAAGAGCACTATGGCCATGGCGTGTAAATCATACTTTTCATGACAAGTTAGTCATGATTTTCATTACATGACCAGTCATTCATGTTAGTCACACGGTCATGTTATGCCATACCAAATTTGGTATAAATCCCATGAACGATATGACCAGGAGAGCCCAAAGTCGTAGGCGGCTAGATAGATAGATAGATAGATAGATAGATAGATAGATAGATAGATAGATAGATAGATAGATAGATAGATAGATAGATAGATAGATAGATAGATAGATAGATAGATAGATAGATACGCTCAAAGTCGCCGAAGTTCGCTAAGAAATGCTTCGCATTTAAAAAATCTTCAACGTACCTAATTACTTTCGCGACGTCAAATTCTTGCAGGCGCTCTGATAGGTCCCTGTCCATTTCTGCTAGGAACAGATTGCTTAAAACCGGTGCTAAGGACAAGCCGATGCATACCCCTTGTTTTTGCAAGTACAGGTTACCGTTGTTACTTAAAAACGCTGAAGACAAGTAAAATCTAAGCAACTCTAAAACATTTTTCAACAGATGTGCCGGCTTGTGTGCTAAGTCCAACAGCACCGTACACATCGATACATTTGCCAATATACGCCAATACTGCTGATTGTGGCAGAGAATAATACAGATCTTTTATATGAGCAGAAAACGCTTTTATTCCTGGGTTTTTTCTACCCCTAACAAAACTTGAAACCTGCTCCGAACTTTTCGTGAGGAAGGGGTCATTTATGTCAAGCAAGTTTAATTTTCCTTGTAGGTACACGGCAACATCTTTTTGCCATGTGTCTTTCTCAGACACTATCACCCTGAACGGTACATCTTTTTTTTTGCGTTTTTGCGCTAAAAATACATCCAGACTGTCACTTTTACTTTTTCTTATACCGCTCAGAACATCTTATAAATTCATCTTTTTACACAGCTCTATAGCTTTTGCTCTTACTTTTGAAACTGAAATGTCATTCTTTTGGCTGCAAACTGCCGTAATAGCATTTCCAGCTTTCTCTTTAAATTCTTCATGCGAAAAAATGGCAAATCCTCATTCCTTATCGACTGGAAGTACGCTCAGAACATGCTGTGTCAAGTATGTTTCCCTCCGGTTTAGTGGCAAATTACGGCAAGGAGGCTTACATAATTTCAAGGCGTCTACACCTTCGCTGATGATCCTGGTGGCTTGGTCCTGGGGAGCACGCCTTGAGACTTGACGCACAATGGACAAGAGCTCAGGCTTTTTTTCTTGCCGGCTGCACAGCAAACTTTCGCCCAAGTCCGAATACTTCACGTACAAAGTTCGGGAGGCAGACGCCTTCCGCCACGTATACGTTGCAAGTCGCACTCACGTGCGCTTTGTCCACCCACTCACGTAACCGCCGTTGTTGAAGATTCCACTGGAATTCTGTCATTTGGTCCAACAGACGTAGATGCTTTCCGAAACTGCATTTCCGCTGCGTATGGCTCGTACGTCCTGTGCAACTGAGCCCCTAGGAAAGTTCTGAAAAGCCGCACCTGTGTATAATGACCTTGTTTTACTGCTACCGCTCTACAGGGGTTTGTATCATGCTGGACGTGGTCAAAGTGTACTGGAAAGAGTCAGAAGAATGGCTGTACCATCTAGTTCTAAATCCATTTTCTTTAAGCTCCGTACAAGGACACTAGAAGTTAACACGCGAATGCAAGAGAGAGGTCTGTTTGTACCATGGGGAAAGCACTATTTCCTCTGTCATAAGCCTGAAACATAGAACACGTGTTTTTGGATTGTTAAGAAGGTGGGTTCTTTTAGAGCATTCTGCAGAGATCTATAAAAATATATTCTTCGAGATGCCTGCGGGATCAGGTTTTAACCAGTTCATCAAGACGACGATGGAGCGCACTACGATGCTGGTATGTTGCTCGGCCTTCACAGTATTTGGGAAAAACGCATGGCAGTTCGTCATGGCAGATATGAATACACAGCCTCTTCGTAAATATTTCCGCCAAATAGTCTCGACCTTCGGTGAAGACTGTAAGGTTAGGGACCCAGTACCAGAGTGGTTCGAGAAACTTGAGTTACTTATGCGCATAAAGGAATTATAATCACCATGCATGCGCATAATGCTTCTTCCCAATGTCTCCGCTGGATTATATACTGTATTATTCTTTTATTGATTCATTTTTGCAATACTAAGATGTACGCTTCTATTAATGTATTTGCAGAATGTCACCGAATGCCAGAGGGCGAAAATTTGGGCAATATGGGTGAGTTGCTGGCGATCAAGCGTGCGTTGATTACTGCTCAGCTTACTACAACAAATGAAAGCGTGAGCTCCACGAAACTGACTACATTGTCGTCAGCAGCGGTGAGAGCGTCGCGATTCTGTTAATGTTCTCTATTTGTTTATGCGACTTGTGAATATACCATCGCAAAGTGAACACGCTGACAACACGAGAAAATCCGGTAAGGACAGGCATCCCTTGGTTGCCGTTGTGCAAGATCACCATTTTGATTCTGAACCCTTGAATGCGGCATCATGAGATGAGGGATCTTGTAGTCGGGGCCATGCATATCTTTCTTGCGAAATTTATAATTTCGTCACTCCACCTAGCACTATGCCATCCTCGGCTACGTCTTTCATCCCTTGCTATCTATACCGTACCTCTAACTGACCAATGGTTGTTTGTCCTTCGCATTATGTGGCCTGTCATGGTCCACTTCTTCTTAATGCCAGCTGGAACGTCTGCCGCTGCTCCATTATCTCTCATCCGCTCTGCCCTTTTCTTGTTTGTTCTCTACTGTTACGCTTCACATTTTCTCGTTCCGTCACCCGTTGCGTGGTTATTAACCTCTAGAGTTTCATAGCTATCCTCCAAGCTTCGGCACCATGTTTTAACCATTGGCAACATACCATGCTCGTGCACGTTGCTCTTAGGGACAACGTTACATGGCCAGTCGTTATTTGGGAATGTCTACCGTAAGCGCTTCAGCCCATCAATATTGTTCGGTTGATTTCCTTCTCATGAATGCTGCACCCTGTCAGTAATGGCCCTATGTATACACTCTTGCACAGACATTGGTTCGTTGCCCATCATCAGTGCTGTCTCTTTCGCTGTAGGCTATTTAGCTTTGCATTACAACTTACGCTTTGCCTTTTACAACTAACGCGAACTTTTCTTGCTTGCTAAGAACTTCCTTGTGTATTTATTTGGCAAACTTAAATTGCTTCCGCCCAAGTCAAAACTGCACGGTGTGCGAACAAAATCAGTTTTCCTCACTCGAACTCACACGTCGGTAACAGCGCAAGAGAATTACATCTGCCACGCCTTCACTGCGAATATCAAGGAATCCCGCCACCGGTGTCTTGCAACATTTGTTGTGGTAATGCGTACAAGATTACAATTCGACTAAAAAGTGCGACAGACGGTGTCTTCAGTACCTTAGGTATGCATGCTTTATGCATATATTCGAATTAAGAACTTTCCCATCTCCCGCTAAAGGTAACCATGTGTGGATGGGAAGCAGCGGGGAGATGGTTAGCTTGAGCGGGAGAAACGTCGCCGCTCTCGTTTCACGGCAACGGCCAGGGCGCTCATCGCGGCGCTGAACAGGAGAGAGAATGAGGCGCGCGCGTTCCGTCATTTTCATACCGCGGAACTACCGTGGCGCCCCCCAGTGGAGTATGCAGCTGTCGCGCCACCTGTCGTGCTCGCCGCTCCGTAGAGGATTCCTAGAGGAGAGAACGGGGGGGACCGTAGGAGAGGCGAGAGAAGGGGAAGGGACGTGCATGCGCTGTAGGGGTGTGCGACGCGGGAGCCGCTCCGTAGAGTAGAGGATTCCTAAAGGAGAGAGGGGGGAGAGAACGCGCATGCGCTGTGGGGATATGGGACGCGGGAGCCACTCCGTAGAGTAGAGGATTCCTAGAGGAGAGAGAGGGAGGACGTGCATGCGCTGTGGGGATGTGGGACGCAGGCGCCGCTCCGTTGAGTAGAGGATTCGCAGAGGAGAGAAAGGGGGGTGAGCGCAGGAGAAAAGAGATAGGGGGAGGGGACGCGCATGCGCTGTCGGGGGGTGTAGGACGCAGGCGCCGCTCCGTAGAGTAGAGGATTCCTAGAGGAGAGAAAGGGGGTGAGCGTAGTAGAGGAGAGAGGGGGGAGGGAACGCGCATGCGCTGTGGTGGTGTGGGACGCGGGACGAGGGAAGGAGGGACGGAAATTAAATTTAAGGAAATTAAGTCTCCCAAAAAATGACTCGATTTATTTTCCTTAAATACAGCAGTGCTAGAGGTCTTCAGTCATCCTGAGGCGTCTGCCACTGCAGAAAAAGTCAGTATAAAGACAGCGAGCAAATGTCCGATTTTGTTTGCTTTTCAGAGTTTTCGATTACCTGTCTTCAAACACCATGAATTTAAGAAGGTGTTGTTGTTGGGCTAATTTGTGCTTGCTAATAATCATGGTGTAGCGCGAAAACACAAAATGGACCAGAGAAACCCACATCACAGGCTCTACAAAGAACTTCAATGAAAAATTGATGACCCACAGAATCTATATGCTGCTCCAAACTCGCACGTCCGCCTCGGTGGATCAGTGGCTAGGGTTCTCGGCTGCTGACCCGAAGGTCGCGGGTTCAATCCCGGCCGCGGTGGTCGCATTTCGACGGAGGCGAAACGGTAGAGGCCTGTGTACTGTGCGATGTCAGTGCACCTTAAAGAGCACCAGATGGTCCAAATTTTCGGAGTCCTCCACTACGGCGTCCCTCATAATCATATCGTGGTTTTGGGACGTAAAACTCCATATATTATTATTATTATTATCCAAACTCGCAGGCGGGAAAGCGACATCCGATAGGCTGCAGCGGGGCGCTAGGCAAAGATAACACATCGACAGTATGACTGAAAAAACGCATGTTCCGCGGCAAACAAGGCAACAGACGCCTGACTAACACAGTCACTACCCTATTCTTTGATAACCAACGCTTCTAAACGTTCACTTGCCGTTCTATCTTCACTCCTACCCAGGATCTCAACATCGTGAAACCTTGGAGCACATGCGCAGTCTTTGCAATGGGCAGAAAGATGCGCGTTCATGTCCTTGTTCAAATTATTCGCCTGCTCCCTCATTTAATCGTTGACGCAGCGGCCAATTTGCGCTAGGCAGCACTTGCCGCAGGACAGGGGGCTTTCGTACACCACCCCGGTGGGGCTAAACACATAAGGCTTGGCATGTTGTACATGGCAGCCATCCAAAATGCCTTCTCATGGTGCGGGGACACAATTGGGCGAGCCTACTGGGAGCAGAAAAAAAATGTGCCGAAGGGGCATGTAGGGAAGGGTGTTTCAGATCCACTAACGTGGAACCTGGGGAGGGGCGAAGCATGCAGTGTTCACGGGTCTAATCGGAGGCGCCATTTCGCCCCTAACAATGGGTGCTCCGATTAGACACAGAGACCCGCAGTCCGCTGTTAGTTAACGCGCTCGCTGTGAATCTTTGTTGTTCAACTAAGCACAAGAGAAATCTTCCACCGGCACTACATTGCAGTTCCAGATCCAGTCCCAATATATACAGGGTGGCCGGTTAACGGTTGTACAGCGCGAGCAGTGAGGTTTTTCAACAAACTCGCTAGCAGACGCTGCCAGCGTCAGTGTCGTATCTCGCGACCTCGCGGGCGAGTGTGTGCTGTCGTTCCTTGCGAGCTAGAGAGCCTACATAACCGGCCAAACAGCCGGTCATGTAGGCTCTCTGTTGCGAGCTGGTAGTCAAGCGTTCATCGCAGAAAGAGCGTTTCCACAGTCAACACTTGCCGTTCGCTCTCTCTCGACACGCGACGAGGGCTGAGGCGGTGGTGCCCTCTCTGGCGCTTCGACAGCAGCACCGTTACGACAGGAGCAGCAGACGATAAGCACGCCGACATGCCGAGACCATAAGGTGTTTCGCCCCTAAAAGACGATGGGTACACTGAACTTAATGGAAACTTTTTTCGTAATTGTGGCTCATTTTGTGCAAAAAAGCACAAGTTCAGGCCTTGGGCCACTGAGCTGACCGGCTCTAGCACCATTCGCTCTAGTACCCCCTTTAACCTTCTGTAGGAGCGTTTCAGCCACAGACACCAGGGCAGAACAAGGGTAGCCGGCTTTGGAGAGGCTAATCAGCTGTCTTTCAAAACTGGCCTGCATTTTGTACAAACAAGATCTCTTGAGTGCCGGCCCCAGGCAAAGTGATGCAATAGCCTTCCCTACGAGCTTTGAATGAGCGCAGTCGGTGTGGTAAAAGTTTTTTTTTTTTGCTCGTGGTAACACCAGCACACATGATCCTTTGGAAACGTGATACTTAGGTCAAGGAACATTAGGGCGCTTTCAACCGGAAGTTGGTACATGAAAGATAGGCCTTTGCCAAGAAGCTCAAATACCTCTAAAACACTACGAACATTCGAAGTGGTCACTGTAGAACCTCGATTCCTGACAGCTAAAAAATCATCTACGTATCTAAAAACTTTAAAAACGTGCAAATCATTATGATTGTGGTCAAGCGTTTTATCTAATTCCGACAGGAATATGTCACAAAGTATAGGTGCGACGCACGAACCTATACTTTGTGACATATTCCTGTCGTTCTGACCCTCGCTCTGTCCTGATGTCTGTGGCTGAAACACTCCTACAGAAGGTTAAAGCGGGTACTCCAACGAATGGTGTGTAGTGAAGATGAATGCCCAGCGCTGCAGCCACATCGACAGCTTTGCGCGAGGCACGAGCTGGAGCTGCCTGGCCTGTTTTGCTGCTGCAACGCACCCCGCGCACCCGTCCAGTTCTTTCAGCTACCGTCCCGACGCACTGCTGCTTTTAGCCCAGTGTTCACATTATATTTTTGGTGGAGGTTGCTGCGGTTTTCCCCTGCACTGGAATTGCTTAGCCGAACGCTGCCGTCCGTCATGCCTGACGACGCTGTCTCGACACCCCCCACCGGCTTCACCGCCAAGGTGTCGCGGTGCCCAGCTTCTGCGGGAGCCCGAGATCTTCAGCGGCACCGACGAGAAAAACGTTGAGGATTGGCTGGAATCCTATGAACGAGCGAGTGCTACCAACAAATGGGACGATCCCATGAAGCTCGCTACCGTGATGTTTTACTTGACGAATGTGGTCAAGATGTGGTACAAAAACCACGAGGCCGATATCCCCACTTGGGCGACCTTCAAAACTAGCATCGCAGATATTTTCGGACGCCCTGGTGTGCGAGAACTTCGCGCAGCACGACGACTACGAAGCCGGTCACAACAAAGTGGTGAAACATTCACCAGCTACATCGAGGACATCCTCGACCTCTGCCAGCGTTGTCAACCCGACGATGGCGGAAGCCGATAAGGTACGCCACATCATGAAGGGCATTTCCGATGACGCCTTTCAGATGCCGCTTTCCAAGAGCCCTGCCACTGTCTCTGAGCTCATCGAGCTGTGCCAGAGTTTCGACGAGCTCCGAATACAGCGTCTTCGGACACGGCGCCAGCACATTTCGGACGAAACCATCTCGAGCGTGGCTACCGCCGCTGACCTTGAGTCGCTGCTCTCCCAAATCAAGGACTTTTTCCGTGCTGAGGTCGTTCGTCAGCTTTCGCTGCTATCAACAGCCGGGCAACCACCATCGCCTTTGCCAGCGAACCTTCGCCAGGTCATCCAAGAGAAGGTTTGCGCTGCTCTGCCTTCTGCCCGCGACACTCAGCCGTTGCCGACTCAAGTTGGCTGTCCCGAGGGAAATGCGCCGTTAAGCTATGCCGAAGTTGCCGCACGGCCACCGCCTCAGACCTTTACGTCATTCCCATCAGCCGTGGCGCTCCGACCAACTCCCCGCTACGATTCGGCAAGGTATCCTCGGAGTAGTGGACAATGGCGCACTCTCGATAATCGACCGATATGTTTCGCGTGTGGCCTGCCTGGCCACGTCGCACGATATTGCCGTCGCCGCATAGTTCCCTACCAGCAGAGCTACGAACATAACCCGTATGTGTCACCGGGTCGATCGTTCTCACCATCTCGGAACCCCGGCCAGACGAATTCGTACACCGACCACCACCCTCCTATGCACCACCGCTCGCCATCGCCTAGACGCCGCTCGCCATCGTCGATGCGTCGTCGTTCTTCCACGCCGGAGCGGGAAAACTAATTACCACAGTTCCAGAGGCAGGAACTGCGTTGCCCGCGAAAAGACCAAGGCCTGCCCTCTTCACCGACGAACGTTATTGACATATATGTGGACGGCGTCACTGCACTCGCCCTTGTCGACACTGGTGCCGCTGCTTCCGTCATAAGTGCCAAACTCTGCCGCCTGCTCAAAAAAGTGACGACGCCGCTGTCAAACATTTCGCTTCGCACTGCCAGCGCATACCGCATCACGCCCGGCCGCTGCATGTACTGCTCGTGTGGTGATTAATGACCTCCTCTACATCGTCGAATTTTTAGTGCTGCATTCTTGCTCCCTACGACCTCATTTTGGGCTGGGACTTTCTCTCCGCTAACAAGGCCGTCATCCACTGCTCTCGTGCGGAGGTGGAATTTGCAGCGCTTTGCGACGGCCCCTTAGTTGACGCTCGTAAAGCCGACGACAAGCTGTATCTTGCGGAAGACGTTTCAGTGCCGCCGCGTTCCTTTGGTCTCGCCACAGTGGCTTGCAATAGTGTCATCGACTCCAGCGCACTGTTTACGCCATCTGACATCTTCGTTCGTCGTAAATGTTCCCCGCTGCCTTTTTCCATTTTGGACGTACGTGATGGCGTCAGCAGGCTGCTTGTCCCGAACATGTTCTCATGTCGTCTGACACTGCTTCGCGGGGAGTGCGTCCGGCGTGTCCACAGTGTGGACCCTTCTACCATCATTGACATGCTACCTGGTTCTACCGCTGAACAAGAAGTCTCAGGAGTTACCTGTGACTCCGTGCGGCAGACGACTACGCCTGATGTACTGAGCAGCTCCATCGCCGACACATTGACCGTTTCTCAACGCGCCTAGCTTCTACGCTTCTACGAGGAACAAGTTCCGTTCCTCGTTCGATTGCCAGCAAGCTTCTCTCGGCCGCACGTCAGCTGTAAGTCACCGCATCGAAGCGGGTACCAGTGCGCCGCTGCGACAAAGACCGTACCGTGTGTCTGCCACAGAACTCCAGGTTATCGACGACCAAGTAGCTGAAATGCTCAAGCGCGGCGTCATCCAGCCTTCGAATAGCCCCTGGGCATCTCCAGTTGTTCTTGTTAAGAAGAAAGGATGTGTCGATTCGCTTCTGTGTTGATTACCGTCGTCTTAACAAGATCACCCGAAAAGACGTTTACCCTCTACCGAGAATACACGATGCCCTTGACTGTCTCCAAGGCGCGGAGTTCTTTTCTATCGACTTACGGAGCGGCTATTGGCAAGTTCCTATGGCACCTGACGACCAACCTAAAACAGCCTTCATCACACCTGATGGCCTTAACGAATTCCGTGTCATGCCTTTCGGTCTTTGCAACGCCCCCCGCAACATTCGAGAGGATGATGGACAACCTTTTGCGGAGTCTTAAGTGGAAAACGTGCCTGTGCTACTTAGATGACGTGGTTATATTTTCACCAGATTTTCCCACGCATCTCTGCGGGCTAGAGGAAGTACTCCAGTGCCTCACTGACGCAGGCCTTCAGCTCAACCTGAAGAAATGCCGCTTCGGCGCAAGTCAGCTCACCATCCTCGGACATGTATCAAAAGACGGTATACTTCCCGACACCGCCAAGCTTCGGGCAGTCGTTGACTTTCCTCGACCTACGTCTCTAAAAGAGCTTCGCAGCTTCCTTGGCCTCTGTTCCTATTTTCGCCGCTTCATTCGGAATTTCGCGACCATCAGCGCTCCCTTGAATCAGCTCCTACGGAGCGGCTCGAAAATTTACGCTTGGTCGCCCGCCTGTGACGATGCCTTCAAAGAGCTGCGTCGTCTGCTAACCTCACCACCAATACTGCGTCACTTCGACCCTACTGTTCCGACGGAGGTTCACACCGACGCCAGTGGTGTTGGACTCGGCGCCGTGCTCGCGCAGCGCAAATCTGGGTTTCACGAGTACGTCGTCGCATACGCAAGCCGTACATTAACTAAGGCCGAGAAGAATTATTCCGTTACGGAGAAGGAATGTCTGGCCATAATTTGGGCTCTTGGTAAATTCAGACCTTACCTGTATGGCCGTCCCTTCGACGTAGTTACAGATCACCATGCCCTTTGTTGGCTCTCCACGCTGAAGGACCCCTCCGGCCGATTAGCTTGCTGGGCTTAGCGGCTTGCAAGATTTCGACAATGCGTGTTGTCTACAGGTCTCGCCGACGTCACACGGATGCCGACGCCCTATCACGCTCGCCTGTGTCAAACGAAGGCGCTGCCTGCCTATCTGCCGTGGACGAAATGCTTTCATTCCCAGCAGGCTGCGACATGGCGTCTGAGCAACGTAAGGATGACTGGATCAGCGCTCTTCTGCGATTCTTTTCCGACCCGTCGACTTCTCCTCCAGCTTCTCGAACATTGCGGCCGTCAAGCTTCTCACTTTCAGATCCGCGATGGCCTCCTTTATCCCCGTAGCTACATATCTGACGGCAGAAAGTGGTTACTGGTCATACTTCGCCATCTTCGTGCTCAAATATGTTGAGCTTTACACGCTGACCCACAGTGCGCACATGCGGGCGTCTTCAAAACATACGCCCGGCTTTCCTCCAGGTTTTATTGGCGAGGCATGTACACCTTTGTGCGCAAGTACATTCGGTCATGCCCCCCAGTGCCAACGACGCAAAGTTCCGCCTCAGCACGCCTCTGCTCCGCTCCAACCAACTCCGTGCCCGGCCAGACCCTTCGACCGCATTGGCATTGATCTGTATGGGCCCCTTCCATACACGGCTTCCGGAAACCGCTGGGTAGTCGTTGTGGTCGACCACCTGACGCGATACGCGGAAACAGCCGCTCTTCCTGCTGCCAACAGCCCGCGACATATCATCATTCCTCCTGCGGCACTTCATTCTCCGTCACGGCGCACCACGTGAACTTCTGAGCGATAGGGGACGCGTCTTCCTTTCCGAAGTCGTAAGCGCGCTCCTTTCCGAATGTCGTGTAGTTCATCGTACTACTACCGCTTACCATCCCCAAACTAATGGGTTGACGGAAAGATTCAACCGCACCCTTGGCGACATGATCTCCAAGAATGTTGCCTCAGATCACTCTGATTGGGACCTCATTTTGCCCTTTGTGACGTACGCCTACAACACGGCTCCACAAGCGACTACAGGCTTTTCGCCATTTTTCCTCTTATATGGCCGAGAACCTTCGACCCCACTCGATACCGTTCTGCCGTACCGACCCGATTCATCCGAGTCTAAGCCCATTTCTGAAGCTGCTCACCGTGCCGAGGAATGCCGTCAGCTCGCTCACTCCGTTTACAACCGTCGACCAATGGCGACAGAAATCTCGACGTGAAGATGACCACCCGTATCCTCACTTTCTTCCGGACTCCCTAGTGTGGCTCTGGGTTCCAGCTGTCCCTACTGGCCTCTCCTCCAAGCTTGCTTCAAAATATCAGGGACCCTACCGTGTTGTTGCACAGACGTCACCTGTCAACAACATCGTCGAACCAGTTACGCCATCAACAGACCAACGTTTTCATGGTCGTGAAACCGTCCACGTACAGCGCCTGAAGCCCTATTACGATCCGCTCGTAGTATGTTCTCCGTGAGTCGCCAGGATGGCTCCTTTTCCGACGGGGGACGAATTGTAATGAAGAGGAATGCCCAGCGCTGCAGCCATATCGACAGCTTTTCGCGAGGCACGAGCTGGAGCTGCCTGGCCTATTTTGCTGGCGCAACGCTGCCCGCACCCGTCCAGTTCTTGCAGCTACCGTCCCGACGCACTGCTGCTTTTAGAGCCAGTGTTCACATTATAGGTGCTAAAGTCGGTCAGCTCAGTGGCCCAAGGCCTGAACTTGTGGCTTATGTGCACAAAATGAGCCACAATTACAAAAAAAAGTGGCCAGTAGGGGCAGTGTATCCATTGTCTGTCCTGCTGTCAATAGACTCGCCCAATTGTGTCTTCGTAGCATGAGCAGCCATTTGAAAGGCTGCCATGTAGAACATACCAAGCGGTATGTGCGTTGCACCACCGGGGTGGTGTATGAAGTCCCCCCTCTCACGCGGCAAGTGCTACGTAGGGCAAACTAGGCCGCTGCGTCAATGACAGAATGAGGGAGCACGCGAATAATTTCAACAAAGGACATGAATGCACATCTTTCTGCGCATGTCAAAGCCTGCACATTTGCTCCAATGTTGCACGATGTCAAGATCCTGGGTAGGAGTAAAGATAGAACGGCTCGTTAACTTTTAGAACCGTTTTTATCAAAGAAAGGGGTAGTCATTGTGTTAGTCACACGTCTGTTGTCTTGTTTGCCGCGGAACGTGCGTTTTTTCAGTCATACTATTAATGTGTTATGTTTGCCTAGCCCCCCCCTGTAGCCTTTCGGATGTCACTTTCGCGCCTGCCGTTTGAAACAGCATATATATTCTGTGTCATCAATTTTCTGTTAAAGTTATTAGTAGCGCCTGTGCTGTGTGTTTATGTGTGTTTTCGCGCTGCACCATGATTATGACCATGCATTTCAGCTGTGCATGTCTCAGTCAACGGTTATCACCTGCTGCTTTCGTACCTGGCTTTCATGGTGACGTCGTTGAGTTTCTTAAGTAAAGCACTAATAGGGTTGTTACAAGTGTCAATGCACTGCTGCAAGCAACAGTCCTTATTTCTTTACCAACAGGCGGACTACCCGGGGCTTTCCATGGAAAATAAGAAGCTAACAGAGAAAATCATCGTAAGTACATATCTTTATTGGTAAATTCTTAAGCATTTATTACTGGCACCTGTAACTTAATAAAGCTTGCCCTTTTCTAGAAATTGAGCATTAATTCACTAAAGCACTTCAAGGCAAAAGCACCACATAGTCTCTGTTCGTCAAGACCTAATTCAAGTAGCTAGTGAATTTTTTTTTGTATCTTTTGTGTTGAACATAACGAATATGGTTTCGTTGTGGCGCATATCGCCCTGAAGGTAACGTACGTCGCTGCTAATAAGCCTAGAATTTTTGTCTGCTAACTTTTGTCACGGCAGCATTTTTCTGGTATTAATTTCAGCGGTAGTTCAGAATGTAATAATAATAATAATAATAATAATAATAATAATAATAATAATAATAATAATTATTATTATTATTATTATTATTATTATTATTATTATTATTATTATTATTATATTAATAATAATAATAATAATAATAATAGTGATAAGAGTTGGGGTTTAATGTCCCTAAACCATGATATTAATATGAAAGACACCGTAGTGGAGGGCTCCGGAAATTTCGGCCACAAGGGTCCTTTAACGGGCATCTAAATGGGCCTCAAGCATTTTCGCCTGCATCGAAAATGCAGCCGCCGCTGCCGGGATTCGGTCCAGGGACATTCGGGTCAGCAGTCGAAGGTCATATCCATTAGACCACCTTGGCTAGTCAGCATTCAAAATCTGTCCGGTATACTTTTCTTTTTCAAAGATATCCAGCACTAAACTTTAAATGCATTCAAATGCAACCACACAAGAAGACATGACAGGGAGGACGCTCTTTCGCTGTGCATGTGGTTAAAGTGTAGCACTTGTCTTTCAAAAGGACAAATATGCATCACCAACTAGCCATTAACGTGTTTGGTCCAATATATTTTAGCACAAACACGACCAATAAACGAGCCAGAATAATTATATTAACATGGGCCACAATAACTCTCTCTGTCTCTCGAATGTGTCCCTGTTAGAAATGTCCATGTGAGTCTTAGCTTCAGGGAGTATCAGAGAAAGTCCGCTGGTCCATTTCGATCTTAAGACTACCGCTACGACATCTGTAGTAGCGTACTTCCTACTTTTCAAGCATAGTAGTACCATAAGATATGTATTGATGATGACATCCAAGTTTGGTGGTTACTTGTCCCCACATAACGAGGCCACGAACATCGCTTCGATTCCTTGCGTAATGTAGACTAGAAGCGCATGCAGACGAATGCTCATTTTAACACAGGGATCTAAACATAACTACTGCACCCATATCTTCTATATCCAAGCATTAAACTTGAAGAAGTTAGGTGACCTCCGGTACGTAACCAGCGAATGAACGTAGTAATCTGCCAAAGAACTATGAAAATGGTATTGTCTGTACTCTGCGTTAAGCAGTTCCGAGATAAGGCATATCGACGATAAAACAACTTCTTCCATATTAACAGATCGCCGTTTCTTTTTCAGGATTGTGGATTGCGTGGCGTAAAGGACTTGAATGTTGGATGGCTGCTAATTGATTACTTAAGAAAACTTATTGGTTGATTAAGCTGCATCTCTTTTTTGCTTTTACAGAAAGAGGTGTTCGATTAACTTCGTTCATTTACACCGTGGTTTAGTATCCGCCGAATTCCTATTAAAGCCACTAGAGATGGGATGCTTGTGTTTTCATCATATTTAGTTGCATCGTTATCTAACAAGCGGGTAAAAAATATATATCATTTCAATTCATTTCAGTGATTTGATTATATTTCAATGAAAGCAAGGAGCAGTAACAAAAATTGAAGGACGCTTTGTACATTCCAAAGTGTGTTCGGCGAAAGCATGTGACCATTCCACTGACTTTGTCATGTCTTCGCCAGTGTAAGCGTCAACGCCGCCGCTTACACTGGCGGCGGCGTTGACGCTGGCGCTCATCGCGGCGTTGCGCAGGAGAGAAATCTGGGGAGGCGCAATCACGCAGTGATGGACCGGTGTTTCCTACTAGAACATGCCAATCGCTGCTAATGGGCAATGAGAGACAGAAGACTCCGATTGGACACAGATACCCGCAGTCCGCTTTTAGTTAACGCGCACGCTGCGAATTTTTATCGTTCGGCAACGCACAGGAGAAATCTCCCACCGGCACCACCTTGCAGGTCAAAATCCATTGCCATATATGCGGAGTGGCCAGTGAACGGCTGTGCAGCGCGAGCAGTCGGTTTTTCAATCAAGAAACTCGCTAGCAGACGCTGCCTGCGTCGGCGTTGCGAGGCGAGAGAGGGGAAGCGTAGGAAAGGAGAGAGGGGGGAGGGGACGCGCATGCGCATTGGGGGGTGTAAGCGCCGCGGGAGGGATGCCTAGATGAGAGAGATGGGGGGAGGGGACGAGCATGCGCAGTGAGGGTGTGGACGCCGCGGCGAGGGATGCTTAGAGGAGAGAGAGGGGCAGGGGACGCGCATGCGCAATGGGGGAGTAAACACCGCGGGAGGGGGTGCCTAGAGGAGAGAGAGGGGGAGCGTAGGAGAGAGAGGGGGAGGGGAGGCGCATGCGCAATGGGTGCGTAAACGCAGCGGCCGGGAGGGATCAACACCACCTGGAGGGATACCTAGAGGAGAGAGAGGGGGGAGCGTAGGAGAGGAGGTGCGCGGGGAGGGTTTGCGCATGCGCAGTAATGGTGGTCAGGAAGCACACCACAACCATCACCACCACCGCCGGACGGACGGACGGACGGACACCGGACGGACGTGAGCATGAGACATTAAAGGCTTTCGCCTTAAAAAGCTACTGCAATAATAACCTTGACGGGGGGACAGTCCGCTTACAATTGTTGTGCCCCTTAGGCTGACATCATTTTTGTTATATAATATACAGGGTAATCACAGCATACGCACTTGAAAAGGAGGGAAGAACAGAGCGCAAGAGTTTCTGGCACAGTTTTGGTGGAATTTAAAGCATCCGCTCCCAATGCTGCAAGTACTGGGTTCGATTACCAGCGGCCAGGCACCTTCGGGTTATGCTAAGAAGAGAGTATACCACGACCTGGCACTAAGTGGTAGGGGTGAACGTATGGAAAACCTGGCCTTTTCTTATCCTTCAATCCCTCCCCCCCCCCCCCCTTCCCGATGCGGCGCTGTGCTCTCTCATGGTTGCAGAAACTAGCGTTTTTCCTAAGCTTAAGCCACTACCTTACTCTTGACGCGCAAGCTTTAAAAGTGGGTTGTCATTCGAACAAAATCAGCGCACAAACCGGAGTGGTATGAGCAAGTTTGCCTATAGCGTCCTGGTGTGCTTGGTAAACACCCGTCCTAAGTACACAAATATTAGATCAAATATATTGCCTTTTGGATTGGTACTTAGGCGCTAACCCTTTCACGATATCAAGCAACATTGTGTTCAAAATAAAACATATTCACTGCGACGACAAGCGTGACCAGGCTGGTTCAGTTTATTCGTATTCCACCATGCTAAACTGCACATCTAGTACTAATGATCTGGCTTACCAGGACGTATATTTCTGTAACGCTTGCCGCTCACCGCGGTAGCAGACTCGTGATAGTGCAGCTTGAAGGTCGCACGTACGATTCCGATCGGGACAACCGCCTTTACGCTGGGGCAAGAATGCTCGTGCACCCAAATAATATCTGGTCTTTTGCGTTCCAAAACTACGACAAAATTATGACAGACGTCGTGTAGAGGGCTCCGGAAGTTCCGACCATGTGCTGTTCTTTAAAGAGAACTGCCATCGAACAGTACACGGGCCCTCTAGCATTTCACCCCCATCTAAATGTGACCACCGCCGTCGGGATCGAACCCACGACCTCCGGGATCAGCAGCAGAGCATCTAGGCATTGCTCCAATGCGTCGGACAATGCTCGTGCATTTAAATTATAGTTCTCGTTAATGAAGGTCACGCTATCAGAATATCTTCGCATCATCATTGCACCATGCAGCGTACGTCATCGATGGATTGTGGTTGTGGGCCTAAAAGTCACGGATATTTAGCTTCCACGGAGTCTAAAACATCTTCAGTGGTATGAACTCAATTCAGGTTAACCTCCTGGACTACTTCACTGGTTTGTATGCTTCTTCATGCATACAGCGCAACGTCAACACCTGATTCTTATATACAACATTTCTTACCAGAAATCTGTAACCGTAGCTTCTGTATTCTCCAGGCACAGAGCCCGAATCTATGAATAACTTCGTGCTTCTCATGACACAGTCGTCTAGTAAACATTTCCAGGCATCTATACGTCGAATAAAATTCTGTATGAATTCACCGCTTTCAGTAGATCGCCCAGGAATGTTCGGAGCAGGCTACACAAGCCTACTGATGTAACAAATAACCACGTGCTAGAAGCTGGAGATACTGCGTCCGCATTTACAAAACTTGTTCGTAAGAAAATGATCTGCAGCATAAAGACTGGTTGATACATTCTCTTCAGAACTTAGATGATGACGTATTGTGAATACGGATATTGATTTCTAATTGATCGGCTTCAGTGTTTGGAATGTCACTACAAAAACATCTTGTGTATGCTTTACGTGGCGGAACGCTTTGCTTCCGGCATGCACTGAAAAGCTCAACAACCACCCAAATTTTTCACTTACCGCCACAATTGATCATTTGATGGGAAGCACCTGTATATGCCTTCCGTACATAGGCACAACATTCAAAATTTTTCTTGTGATTTGCCATAGATGTGTTAGAGCTACATATGTTCACTTGTAGCCGAAGGTATTTTTCTGATGCCAAGAACGACGGCTTTCGCACTGAGGACGGGGATGCCTTTGTGGAACTCGAATGGCACCTGGAATTGGTGAAGAAACTTCGAGACTCCGTCATATTGGCACCCGTAGGAAAATTCCTATGGGGCTTGTGGCGGTCAAAGTGCAGCAGGTAAAACGGCGAAAACCCGAACTCTTCAGCGACTTGAACATCAGTGGTTAATGACATATTTTTATTTTGAAACAGTCATGGCGACGTAACTCTATCATAAATAAGCATAAAACAGTACCCTGAAAATTAAGCTGGCAATATCTGTGTCATTGGTAAATATCCTGATACAACACAGCATCGTTGCGGCGCACCATCTTAAGCTAATCGTTGGCTGCCGTTCCCTCTCCTGGTACATTCATTTCTCGTCTGCCATCATTATACCGGTCAATGTTATCTGCAGTTCTGTGTAGAAATGAACTCTATTGAAGTCTGCCGTTTATTATTGCAATAGTAATTTTATGGACACCATCGGCTGATTTTTGCCGTCGCCGTCATGTCCCGGATATGTATATGTATTTATCTACATAAAAAAGGCACAAAGAAAAATAAATCAGTAGAAAGAAATGCCAAAGCACCAGACCGGCGATTCGAAACAGCGACCCCTCGCTCCGCAGCCCGCTGCGCTAGCCAACACAGCCACGCGCCATGCTTGTGCCGGTGATATAACGGCGAGCTATTCATATGCACCATTTACCGCTCGCTGTGCGTAGATCTCGGAACAGCTTGAGCGTGTTTCCTATCACGCAACGTTTTTACATTTTCTTTTAAATTGAAAACTGTCCTTGAGACGCGCACGAAGTGGCCCCCTTCTGTGCCACTCATAATGATGTAGAAGGGGAAAATTGGGGGGACCCTTAAGATTCGCCTTTAAGAGTTGAACGCAATAGCGGTGTCCTGTCTCTAGTGCGTACTTCAATCACTTAGTGCATACTGTGTAATGGGTAGCATGCCTTAAACCACGAGCAATTATTCGCGCGAAATGTTGTCGAACTTGCTATGCACCCACTACGTGGTCTTAAGGGAATATGCGCAGTAACGTGTGCGCCTTTTGTAATGGGTGGCCGGCTTTAAACCACAATGTCGTTATAATATTCACATATTCTGACGCCCGACTGCAATACACGCTCGTACTACACAATATTACTGCGATATTACATGCTGCATTGTGACGCCTGTATACAGGAAGCGTGTGTTTGTAAAATATGAAAGTTATTTTCACTGCATTTCCAAGCATAGGAAGTTATATTCACTGTATTACCAAGAAAACGCGTGGCTGTGTGGTAAAACACCGGCTTGCCACGCAGACGGCCTGGGTTCAATCCTCATTTGGACCGGGAAATTCTAGGGGCGAAGCTCCTTAACGTGTGGGTCGTTCCCTCCTCTGTAGTAGTATGTTGTAGTAGCCACTTCTAGTTAGTTTTAAGAATTGCTCACTTGATGGCGTTGTGTGTATATGTCCTTGGAAATAATATCACTAGATGGTGTTATAAGGTTTTACAGCGAAAGCTGTTATGAGATCACAACAAGGGTCGTTTCTGCGCCGTAGTTGTCCGCCGCCGCCGCCGCCGCCGGTGTCCGTAACCAATATCGGACGAAATAAGAAAAAAAACTAAAATAAATAAAAAACACCTATGACCGAATGGGAATCGAACCCAGGGTCTTCTGCGTGGCAGCCCAGCACTCTACCACTGAGCTACGCCACTGCTTTAACCTGCACTGCAAACTGACCCTACGCAGGCTTCATGTCGGGTAAGGAATCGCGTTAACGTGTGTTGTTAAGCGTTTTAGAACAGTAAAGTAAGAACCGGGCATCACACAAATCGAATTTCGTAACGAGTGGGTCGTTCAATGCTCCAACCCATTCCAAAATCCTTAGGCAAAAAACTTCATCGTCGTCAGCCACAGCATCAACAAAGTGCACATATGCGCCCAAAGCATCAACAAAGTGCACATATGCGCAATGCACCAAAAAGCCCAAATTTATACATCGCAATGCACCAACAAGCCCAAATTTCTACAGGCTGCACATATGCGTTACAAGAGTGTAGCGGGTACCGCGCTTTTCTGAAGAATGACGAATACTGGCATAGTAGACGCTTCCCCACTGCACAAAAATTATGATGATTTATATCGTAGTGGGTACCATGCAAGTGCGGTTGTTGTAGTTGCCTCAAGAATGTTTAAAAAATGCTCTAGAAAGGCCGCTCTCCCAGCTTTCGCTGTGGCTGTGCTGCGAGTTCCGCGCAGGCCTGGCGGTTTTTTGTATAGTTGACGATTAAAGAGGATAGATGGCGCTGTTATAATTGGGATCGTCGGGCCGACGCGGTACTCGAAGTCGAGCACCGGAGGTGGGCTCCATCGTGATCAACTGTGGCGTGAACTTCACCAGAGAGGAGGTAGTCAGCTCCACAGTGCTCTCGTGTGAGTCGCATGCAAAACCAGGGCCGCCGGTATCTGCGGAGCGTACGGCGGCTCCGCTACTCACGGCGGCACAACCCAAAGCCAAGGACACGTGGCTTTCACAACTCACATCAGCGTTCTGTGGCGATGCATGCGGAGGCGAGGCGTTGCGTCGAGCACTGGTGTGGACTTTGGCGTCTGAGTAGGTCGTCTTCCTCTGTCTTGAAAACGCAAACTGGCGTTGTCGCTGAGGCTGGGAGCACCCGGAAAACAAGTCGGCGACGCTCGTGCCCAGCTCACGATCGAACACCCAGGATCATGCAAAGACGTGACACGTGTTGTCATGTCTTTGCATGATCGAGTGGGCAATGTACGGGGGGGGATTCACGGTTACCCGAATGATCCCTCCAAGCTTCACCCACTCACCATCATTCACTTCCTGGATATGCTCTGAGATTTTATTTCTTATTTATTTTATTTGCATCTTTATCGATTTTTCGGTCACGGATCACGATGATGGTTTTTCGCTCACAACCAACGACGCCGACAATGACGCTGACGCCGGTATTTCTGCGAAACGAGCTCTTTAAAGGGACCCTGAAACGGTTATTTGAAGCTTTGTCAGCGTTTAGGCTAGAGCAGTGGTTCTCAAATGGGGTTCCGCGGAACCCAGGGAGTTCCGAAGAGACCCGTTTTAATAAAAGCCATGGACTTCACGCTGTGCTGCTGTGTTGTGAAACCCCCCCACCTTTCTTTCTCTCACTGCAAGGAGTCCCTCATCTGTTCCACCGCTCCACAAGGGTCCCCGAAAATTCATGGCTGAGAAACACTGGGCTAGAGCATCATCTAACCATTGGCACCACAAATTTCGCTGCACGCCGTGTACCAAGGCGGCTACGGCCAATTATATCATACCCTCCTTCTTACCCCTGCCTTGCCTCCTCAACTCATGATACACGCTGGCATCGCTGGCGATCGCAGAGCTCATGTGAGCACACTCGACGATTTGAGCTTCGCCCAGTGAGGACCTCCGAGATTGCACGCCGACAGGTTGCGTGCATCTCGGAGACCATAGCCCCAGTGCGCCCGGCAGCACGCACGCCGTCTGGCAACAGAGACATCGCGGAGGGGTTGATATCTGCTCCGACAGGTGCCGCCACCCTACCAGCCAATTTTTTCGTGCGCGCACACCGCAGCCAATCAGATCGTGCGCAGACTGCGTGCCATACTCGGGAGGGGCGGTTGAAAACGCGTTGGGCTGAGCCGCAGTGATCTGCAGCGATTCGCAGCTTTATAACGTTGTAATCAATTACACAGTGTACGCAGAGAGCTTAAATCAGTCTGTAAATGAGCCTTAGGACTTGGTCTACTGGCTCAATGTGTTTGTACAAAATCGTCAAAACCATTTCAGGGTTCCTTTAACGCTCACGCGTTAAAAGAACACCGGGCACACGTGGCGTAAGACGCCACCGCTTCGCAGGAGACGCAGATGGGTCATTCCACGTGCCGCAGTTTAAAAGAAAAGGACATATCAGAGAGCGTCGGATTCAGCATTGTGGACACTTGCAGCGCGTTGCTCAAATACAAACACGTAACAACTATGACAGTTGTTAGTTCGCGCGTGTCCTGTGCATACCTATGTATTCTTTTCTAACGTTCTTCATTGTGCTGGAGCGGCACGCTGCAAGTATCGAGCTGCTTGTCGTCCTTCGTGTGACATTCTAATTTCTTGCCATCGCATTCATTGATTCGCCCTAGTGGCGAAACTGTGACTTTTGTATTTATTTTACAGCGAAAGCTGTTATGAGATCACAACAAGCGTCATTTTTGCGCCGTAGTTGTCCGCCGCCGCCGGTGTCCGTAACCAATATCGCACGAAATAAGAACAAACTAAATAAAAAATTGGCCACGTATCTGCGTGCTTCGCTGCAAATGTCGTCGAAAGACGATAGTCTTGTGCTGGCCGTACTACTATGTTTTGCCTTGCCTCAAACAGCGCCTACTCTACGTTGAATTGGCCGCATCTGGCTGGCATTGATAAAACACTAGGGTCTTTAGAATTGCGTACCTATGTATTTTCTAAAAAAGGAACACACGACCTGATACTTACAAATTAATGTTGGGCCTCAGGTATGCGTAGTATTTGCTTTTTGATCGAATATGTTCCCAAGTATGAAAGCAAATACCAGTTCAAGATGGCTGGGCGTTCAGAAATTAGGTAAACTTTGGCCCTCTAGCTAGCTGAATCGGGTCACGGACAGACAGATAGAGACAGACAGACAGACCAAAATTTTTGCGTTCAAGTATCCCAAGAAAGACTATCGTTTTTAATAGATAAAGGAAGAAGGAAAGAGAGAACAAGTGATGCGCACACACACATGTCAGCGTTCACCACGCACACTTAGACAGACAACTGGGAAGTGTTTGAGACTAATTCCTCTACGGTCAATAGCTTTCATCGGCAAATATAGGGCCAGTTTTGCCGTTCTGCAGCCTACGTCGGCTGAGCCGTTGGCTTTCACCGGCTAATACTGGGCCACTTTTGCCGTTGTTCAGCCGACGTTCGCTAAGCTGTTGGCTTTCAGTGGCTAATATTGGGCATATTTTGCGGTCCTTCATATTTTGCGCTTTTCCGAAGAATGACGAATAATGGCATAGTAGACGCTTCCCCACTACACAAAAATTATGATGATTTATGGCGTAGTGGGTACCATGTAAGTGCGCTTGTAGTAGTTGTCCCAAGAGTGTTGAAAAAAGGCTCTCGAAAGGCCGCTCTTCCAGCTTTCGCTGTGACTGTGCTGCGCCTTCCGCGTAGGCATGGCAGTTTTTTTTTCTTGCTGCGAAGAGCGGTTATGACGGGCTGATTACAATAGTTAGTGTGTAGTGTCCAAGTTTGAATATCGGTCACTAATTCTAACATGATTCATTTTTAAGCTGAACAATTTAAGTGATAGTTCCCGACTGAACGTAAAGGCTAAAAGAATAACAGCTGATTAGCCATGTTAAATGCGAATCATTTCTTAGCAAACTTCGGTGACTTTCAGCGTATCTATCTATCTATCTATCTATCTATCTATCTATCTATCTATCTATCTATCTATCTATCTATCTATCTATCTATCTATCTGTCTATCTCTCTATTTATCTATCTATCTATCTATCTATCTATCTATCTATCTATCTATCTATCTATCTATCTATCTGGCCGCCTACGACTTTGTGCTCTCCTGACCGTATCGTTAATGGTATTTGTACCAAAATTGGTATGGCATAACATGACTGTATGACATACATGTCTGACAGGTCATATCATAAAAATCATGACTAACTTATCATGAACGGTATGATTTACATGATATGGCCCTGGTGCTCCTGTGGCCGTTTTCTTAACTTGATATATCCAAAAATTGGTATGATGAGACATTTCAGCATGACCAACATAACTGACAGGTGGTAATATGAAAACCATGACGTGCATGTCATGTACAACATTGCATGCATGCCGCGCTGATGGCACGCTCGCGGCCGTTTCGCTAGCTTGATATACACCAAATTTGGTATTGCGTGACATGAATGTATGAAAAACATAAATGAGAAATGGCAATATGGAAATCATGACACGTCATGTGCAACATGACTTGCATGCCCCCTCTCATGGCACGATCGCGGCCGTTTCGCTAGCTTGATATACACCAACTTTGGTATTGCGCTACCTGACTGTATGACGAACATAAATGACAAGTGGTAATATGGAAAGCATGACATGTCATGTGCCAATATGACATGCTTGCCGCACTCATGGCACGCTCCCCGCCGTTTCGCTAGCTTGATATACACCAAATTTCGTATTACATGATGTGACTGACGAACAGAAATGACAAGTGGTAATATTGGAAATCATGACATGTCATGTGCAACATGACTTGCATGCCATGCTGATGGTACGCTCCCGGCCATTTCACTAGCTCGATATACACCAACTTTGGTATTCCGAGACGTGTCTGTATGGCATACATAAATGATAGATCGCAAAATGAAAATCAGGAAATTCATGTCATGTACAACATCATTTACATGCCACGGACATGGCACGCTCACGGCCGTTTCGCTAGGTTGATTACAAGTTCGGTATGAAGGCCAAAGTCTTTAATGTCTCATGCTCACGTCTGTCCGTCCATCCAGCCATCCATCCGTCCGTCCGTCTGTCGCACCGGCCGTGCCCTGGCACGGTGCCAGGTGGCCGCCGGGGCGCGCAAACTGACGCCGCTCGAGCTGAACTCTACAGCCCTCGCGATTTGCTTGCAAAGCGTCGCTGTGCCCAGCATGTTCAATCATGCAAGGAGGGAGACGCGCGCATCGCGTTCTATTCTGACCGTACCCGTCTCTATGGTCACAGGCGTTCGCAAAACATACTTCGGAATTTACAAAGTGTCCGTCAATTTAAGCGCTGGAACGTCGACGGCGTCCGCACGCATGCGCGAGAATACGAACACATGCGAAACGGAAGCAGATTAGTCTCGCGTCTCGCTGCGATTCGCGGTACGAAATTAAAAAAGGAAACACGCGCACATTCCGTTTGTGTGCAATCCCACTGAGAGTGTACAAAAAAGACATCGCATAGACAGTCGAATGGCCACAAGCTTTCGCCGAACGCACTTTGTAATGTACAAAGTGTCCTGCAATTTCGTATGACGTTTATGTATAAAAATTACACCATCTCCCGCTAAAGGGAACCATCTGTAGATGTGAAGCAGCGGGCGCTAACGCTTACACTGGCGGCGGCGTTGACGCTGGCGCTCATCGCAGCGTTGCGCAGGAGAGAAAACTGGGGAGGCGCAAAGCAGGCAGTGATGGAGCAGTGTTTCCTACTGGAACATGCCAATCGCTGCTAATGGGCAATGAGAGACAGATACTCCGACTGGACACAGAGACCCGCACTCCGCTTTTAGTTAACGCGCACGCTGCGAATTTTTATTGTTCAACAACGCACAGGAGAAATCTTCCCACCGGCACCACCTTGGAAGTCAAGATCCATTGCCATATATACGGGGTGGCCAGTGAACAATTGTGCAGCGCGAGCAGTCGGTTTTTTCAACCAAGAAACTCGCTAGCAGACGCTGCCGGCGTTGGCGTCGCGAGGCGAGAGAGGAGGGGGGTGCGTAGGAGAGGGGAGAGGGGGGACGCGCATGCGCAGTGGGAGTGTGGACGCCGCGGGCAGGTATGCCTATAGGAGAGAGGGGGGAGCGTAGGAGAGGAGAGAGAGGGGGGGACGCGCATGCGCAGTGGGAGTGTGGACGCCGCGGGCAGGGATGCCTAGAGGGGGGAGCGCAAGAGGGGAGAGAGGAGGGGAGGCGCATGCGCAGTGAGGGTGTGGTTGCCGCGGGTAGGGATGCCTAGAGGAGAGAGAGGGGGAGAGGAGGTTTTTTATTTTTATTTTTTTGAAAGGGTTTGCGCATGCGCAGTAAGGGTGGTCACGCCGGCACACCACCACCGGATTAAACTTCGCCATCAGATGCTTCACATCTAAAACATAAACGACTAGTGGTAATAAAAGAATCATGGCATGTAATGTACAGCATGACTTGAATGCCACACTCATGGCGTGCTCGCGGCCGTTTCTCTTGCTTGATATACACCAGAATTGGTATTGCGTGAAGTGACTGTATGACGAACATAAGTGGCAGGGGTTAACATGACAATCACGACTTGCATGTCATGTACAACGCCATTCACATCTCATGCTCATGGTGCGCTTGCGTCCAGTTTGTTAGCTTGATATACACTAAGATGGGTATTGCGCGACGTGACGATATGACGAACATATATGACCGGTCCTAACATGTAAATCATGACATGGGTATTATGTGCAGCATGATTTGCTTCTTGCTGGCTGCTTCGCATTACATCGAGTCCCACAAGGCGTGGGATCTGCCGGTTTTAGATGCGAAGCATCTTATGCTCGGGGCTTTGTCCGTCCCGCGTCCCCCCGTCCCTCGTCCGGCCACTTTCATGAAGTAGGGAAGCACCCATTGTGCGAACCAGAACACTGTAGTAATATGAAGGCCGTCAACCACTACTACAGTCATCAGAGTCATGGCCGAGAGCACAGAGAGGCTGCTTAGCAATGGCTAGGCAGGTGGTGTCTGTCGCCCAGGTTGACGCCATTCCTTGATCTTGCTTGCATGTGTTTGGAGGGGGCTTAGTCCGTCCCTCCTTCCCGCGTCCCCTCCCCCCTCTCTCTCCTACGCTCTCCCCTTTCTCTCCTCTAGGAATCCTCTACTCTACGGAGCGGCCCCCCGCGTCCCACACCCGCCACAGCGCATGCGCGTCCCCTACCCTACCCTCTCCTACGCTCACCCCCCTTTCTCTACTCTAGGAATCATCTACTCTACGGAGCGGCTCCGGCGTCCCACATCCCCACAGCGCATGCGCGTCCTCTCCCCCCTCTCTCCTCTTGGAATCCTCTACTCTACGGAGCGGCTCCCGCGTCCCACACCCCCACAGCGCATGCACGTCCCCTCTCTCTCCTCTCCTACGTTCCCCCCGTCCTCTCCTCTAGGAATCCTTTACGGAGCGGCTTGCACGACAGGTGGTGTGACAGCTGCATACTCCGCTGGGAGCGCCACGGTAGTTCCGCGGTATGAAAATGACGGAGCGCGCGCGCCTCATTCTCTCTCCTGTGCAGCGCCGCGATGAGCGATCGGACCGCTGCCGGGAAATGAGAGCGGCGACGTTCCTCCCGCTCAAGCTAATTATCTCCCCTCTGCTTCGCATCCACACATGGTTCCCTTTAGCGGGAGATGGGGAATTTTTTTATGGATCAGCTAGTGCGGCTTTGGCAACTTCATTGGCGTAGTTGCCCCTTATATTTGGATGGCTGTCTTAAAGTGCGCTGTGTGTGGTTGTCGCGTGTTTGCTCATGCACGCTACGCCAAATGAGCTTTATATCCGACACCAGATCGACGGTCCTAGCATAACTGCACAACTGGAGGTCACAGAGCTACAGCGTACTGTGATCTACAATCTGCCGCCGGAAAGTGCCTTTTTCATGTAAGCCTGTTAAGTTGCTGCTGTTGCGAGTTGGAAAGGGCCCAGTTATATGGGCTGTTAAGACGTTTATTGGCGACGATGCACAGAGCGACAGCCAAGGCGGGTACCGACTCTCAGCACGAGCTGCTCGTTCTCGTCGAAGAGGGCGATCCACTAGAAGGCGCTGCAGAGGATGACCCACTGTATAGCTCCAAAGCTTCGCTACAATTACCCCGGGTACGAAAAGGGAGCCGCCTGGCGACCTAACAGCTGGTTACTATGAGCGGGTCATGGTAGACCTTGAGGCGCTCCACGTTGACAATGTCGCGCCCTCGACGGCGCATGTCCGAAGATGGTTCGATGGGTTCGATCAGGTATTTTAAAGGGAAGTGCGTTCGACGACACGGTAGGGGGCTTCGTATTTGGGCAGTAGTTTTGAAGAGAGGCCAGTTGCCGTGGTAGGAATCGAGCGCCATACGAGCGCTCCAGGGAGGAACGTAGGCGCAGAAGTGCTGGTGTCAGCGCGAATGCTCTTCTGCCGCTCTTGATCATGTGTAGTAAAGGTCTTTGCAAGCTCTCGACACTCTTCAGCAAGCCTGGCTGTGTTAGAAATAGGCACACACTCAGATGGATCCGGCTTGTATGGAAATATCGTGTCGATGGTGTGCGACGGGTGCCTTCCATATAATAAGAAGAAAGGCGAAAAACCAGTAGTGCTCTGAGGGGCGGTATTATAGGCGTAGGTGACGAATGGCAGAATGGCATCCCAATTTGTGTGATCGGCGGCGACGTACATGGAGAGCATGTCGCCGAGCATACGGTTGAAGCGTTCGGTGAGGCCATTCGTCTGCGGGTGGTAAGCAGCCGTTTTGCGGTGAACCACATTGCACGCTTTGAGAATGGCTTCGACGACTTCGGACATGAAGACACGGCCTCGATCACTGAGCGGTTCCTGGGGTGGACCGTGACGCAGCATGAATCGGTGGAGCAGGAAGGAAGCCACATGGCGCGCTGTAGCCGCGGGAAGGGCGGCGGTTTCGGCGTATCGCGTGAGGTGGTCTACAGCGAAGATGGCCCAGCGGTTACCAGCCGACGTTAGCGGAAGTGGCCCATACAAATCGATACCAATGCGCCCAAACGGCCTGTCGGGGCAAGGTAGATGTTGCAGACCTGCCGGCGACAGGTGCGTTGAAGTTTTGCGGCGCTGACTATCTATGCAGGAGCGAACGAATTTCTGCACGTAGCGGTACATCCCTCGCCAAAAGTACCGTTGGCGAATGCGGTGATAAGTCTTCGATACCCCGGAGTGCGCACATTGCGGATCAGAGTGGAACGACTCGCATATGTCAGAGCGCAGACTGCGGGGCATGACTAGTAGCCACTGGCGGCCGTCACCGTTGTAATTGCGTCGGTGGAGGAGGTCGTTGCGAACGGTGAAATGGTGGGCTTGACGACGCAACGCGCGAGTGGATGGTGTTGCCGATGGATCAGTCAGCAAGTCTATCAGTGAGGTAATCCATTGATCCCTGCGCTGTTCGGTAGCGAGGGTACGAAGGTCGATGAAAGAAACGGCAAGGTGAGACGCTGAGCTGTGGGCATTGTCGTCAGGCAAGGGAGAGCGCGACAGGGCGTCGGCGTCAGCATGCTGGCGTCCGTTGCGGTACAGCACGCGGATGTCGTAGTCTTGCAGGCGAAGCGCCCAACGGGCGAGACGACCTGATAGATCCTTCAATGACGACAACCAGCACAGTGCGTGATGGTCGGTGACGACATCAAATGGGCGACCATACAAATAAGGTTGGAACTTCGTAAGGGCCCAGATGATTGCCAGGCATTCTTTCTCCGTGACGGTGTAATTGGTCTCGGCTTTTGTAAGCGTACGGCTTGCATTGCATTGTAGAATTGTTCGAATTAAGCGGAGTTCGAATTAGCGGGCAGGCGCTAGAATGAACAGACATCGCGCCACACTAAGCGGAGAGAACCCAGAGAAGCCACCTTTGGACTCGTTCCTACAAATTAGGCGATACTACTCGTTTGTGGCAGGCAATTTCGTAAATTAAGTTCATGCTCTAACAGCGAATAGAATTTATTGACCAGTCAGTGATACGCCAGAAACAAGCAGCGACTCGCATTCACGTGAGCAGTGAGTCTTAATGCCAAAATATACGAAGCTATTTGTGCTCCAAAAGACGTTTATTTACATGGCAGAGTTAACGCAATGAAAATTTAAAGTCTCTCTTTCTTAGTTTATTTAGAACAATATTGAAATTGTCCAAGGGGACACGGCTAAAGGCAGACACTGCCTGACTGGGCCGAGCCACCCATACAGCAGTAGCAGCAGACAGATGACATTTACAACCATAAAAGCATATATGGAAATCAATCACTACACTTGTTTTACACAGATGAAAGTAATAAGTAATATGAGTGATCATTCTGGGCCGATTTCTGCGAGGAGAGACGAAAGTCAGGGGGCTCCCAGTTCAAATTAACCGTTGTAGATGCCGACGCGTTCGAATTATCGGGAGTTTTCCCCCATAGAAATACATAGGACTGTGTCAGTTCGAATTAACTGTAAGTTCGAATTAACCGAGTTCGAATTAACGAGCTTTTAGTGTATTTTTATCGTTACTCTAACTTCAAAATTTTGCATACAAATAATAACGTTACGAACCGTTACGGAACTTTTTTTTTTCGTTCCGGAACTGAAACGGAACGGAACTTTTTGCGGTGGAACGAAACTAAAACCGTAACGAAAAACATTTCGTTCCGACACCCTGATATAAATAGCTCGCCGTTAATACGCTATAGGGAACCAAAGCTCAAGTTTGCGGAGCGACGACAGCTCCGCGCTGCGGCTCTGGAGACAAGCGCTGGTGAAACTGGGGATAAGCGCGGCGGAGGGCGCGCCTGTTTCACCGACAGCCGACAGCGGCGGCACGCGTGCGCACGCGTTCTTCGGTCGGTGCGGGGAGCTTAGACGTTGTGCCGTGAGCTTGGCACGCTGAACCGAGAGGCTTCCTTTGCGAAGCTGCATTTCCGCGATGGTAGAAGCAACCCCACGAAAGCGGAAGCGAGGTCCGAAGTATTACTGTGTACCACAGCAGGGCAGACAGTACCGAGGCACGCGATCCGGCTGTAAAACTGTATCACTTTCCGGACAAGTCGTACGAGAGAGAAAGTACACAAGCGTGGGTCACCGCAGTTAAAGGAATAAAGTTCTAGCTCTGTCTCACCTTCCGTTTTCGCTGACTCAATTATTTGCTTGAAATCGTTTGTTTCGACTACCTGAATCAGTACGTAACGCGGCGCGTGCATGCAACGACTGCAGTAGTGATTGCTCGCCGTCTCGCATTTTTACATCCAATTACGGTTGTATGTTGAAGCAACTTTGTATTTTGATTCCTTGTGTTTGTGAGACCTAGCTGTCGTTGTTGGATGTTCACACTCACATACTTCATACCGCAGTTAGGGTTGCGGTGTTGGTTGCGTTCAACTGAACTCCGCACAAGGCTGCATCATCGCGCCGGAACGAACGCCTGTGCATTTTCAGCTAACTTGACATCGTTCTGCTGGTTTGTTTTGTTTTTGTCGCTTTATTAGGGTGGTATATATTTAAGCCGCTGAATCTAACTGGCACTTAATTCAAGAATTGTTATTGCCATCTTCGGAGATTGTGGGGTTTTCTTTCACGCGCACCGCGAACTCGTACATTGCTTCGAGTGTGCGTTTACGGGTGCGCTTTGCGCGAGCTCGTCGCCCGATACCGCATCGCGCCTGAAATTCGACACCTCTCACGCTGAGCCGCGTTCGCGCAGCAAGTCTTATACACCTGTAAAGTCGATATTCTCATAAAAAGGGAGTGCATGCACGAAGCGAGAAGCGGAAAAAAAATACAGACAGACAGACGAGGCGAGCCGTTCTACTTGCTTCGTAAGCTAGCTGCCTCGTGGCTAAGTCAGCGGGTGATGCTCCAGCAGTACGAAGGACATGACTCGAACCTTCTCAGGCTTTTTTAGTGCCACGGCCGTGTAGTCTTTGTTTCTTTCTCTTTTTTTGCACGCCGCGAAAGTTCGTTCACTACAGTACGCGTTTGCCACTGCCAGCATGCACATCTAAACAACATTGACATGCTTTTCATAGTCGACAACGTGGAACATCGATAACCGTGATTAACGAACTTCTCTCCTATGATTAAGTTCGCTTTTCGAAGTGCCTGTCCAGCGGAAAGATCTTTTTCAAGCGGTACACAGCGAAGCGCTGCGCGAGAGCTCTGCACGTGCACGGAAGCGAGCAGCAGCGCGGTGGAGAGAAGGGAAAACACGCAACGTATATTCCCAGTTTCTATTTTTCCGCCACAGGTGGCGCTGCCTGTCAAGAGTCGCAGCGCCACTGAGCGATGCTTTGGGAGCCTATAGCATGGTTTCTCAAAGTGAGTTCCTAGGGGATTCCGCATGCCCCTCGTCGGGGTTCCGCGAACCAGTTATCAATTTTTCCTGGTTCCGCACTAACGAAGGTCACTTAGATGGCGTACACGAGGTGCGACCGATTGAAGGAACTTCCATTATACCCACCCATTTGTTGGTGCAAGAAAAGTGAGCGCAGTTGACAAATTGTTGTATACCCTGGCGTTTAAACTTATTGCACGTGATTGCAACTTGAACCGAATGAAAAATGCTTGCATGAAAAAGGAGTGGGGAGGGGGGAGGAGGGGGGGGGGCTCCGTTGGCACTCAGTGGAGCTTAGCAGTTCCCTAGGACCAACATGTCTGAGAACCCCTGCGCTAGAGGATGTATGCGTAATAGCCGAGTGGCTAAACGAATCGCACCACACAGCGACGGGTCGCAGGTTCTATTCACCGATCCCACTTCAACGAAATATTTTTTATTACTTCTTTATTTGCATCTACCTCAAATTTTCGCTCAAGGACAGCGCTGATTTCTCACTCACAGCCAAAGACACAGCCACGAAACGGAATTTCTGCGAACCGAGCTCTTTAACGCTATCGCGTTAAAGAGCTCGGTTCACTTTCAACTCACTACGGGTGACTTTCAACCCCGATTCAACTTACCACGGGTGACTTTCAACCCCGATTCAGTGAGCATGCTTTGACGGGCGGCCACAAGTTGGTCAGCGGGGATGATATGACACATGGACGTCGATTTCACGGGCAGCTCGTCATTGCAGGGTTTCTTGGGTTGCTGGTGCTCAGCAAGTATCACGTCGTGCGTTGAGGTGGGCCGCAATGGACGGGTGCTTCAAGGTTAGCTTGGACTGTAGGTCAGGTACAGCAAGAAATGTGGCGTTGTCATTTAGGCACCCATCGCGAACATTCAGGTTGAAATTGCTGGAGCAGTCCGGCCCCAAGTTACGCAGACCTTACGTTGTCGATCCCGAAAATCCATGTGTAGAAGCGCCCATCTGTGCGCCCATCTGTGCACCCAGTCGGATATCTAGTGTCATTGGCCGGTGCCCATACAACCCGATCACGGTTTCGTTCTCTTCGTGGAGCGCGGCTGTGGATATGCCGCACTGGCGATCTCGGGCGTGATGGTAGCGATAGCCAGCTAGCCTCCGGTGTCGACGAGGAGGCAGGCGCCAGCGAAACGGTTGACCTTGAAGAACAGGCCGCCTTAATGAAGGCCAATGTCACATGCCACTGGTAGAAACTGGCCGAAGCGTTTCCCGTCCGCGAACAGGTTCTACGGGAAAAAAAACTGCGAGGCTTATTCTGTTGTGTGGCTCGAGGTGCTCCATAACCTCTGTTCCAGGTCGTCTCACGCTGTGGCAGAAGGCGTGCCCGCGAGGAAATCGTCTACGGCATTGGCGATGACGGAGGCTAGCACGCCGATGACGTCCAGGTTCTTAGCTGTTTGTGTGAAGCGAGGCGCTGGAGCTGAAAACGGGTTTTTACTTACGTGAACCAAACTCAAGGATCCTTAGGTCAAAAGCCGGGAAACGGAATCTTTGCGGTGATAAAAGAATACCTAATCCGGCGTCGTCTCTGTCAGCAGGAATAGTAGCGGCGTCGGGCATGGCTAGCGTTCCAAAAAAAAATCACAGCATATCCACGAAGTGAATGAAGGTGAGTGGGCGAAGCTCGGAGGGATCACTCGGGTAACCGTGGATCCCCCCCCGTACATTCATTGCCCACTCGATCATGCAAAGACGTCACAACACGTGTCACGTCTTTGCATGATCCTGGGTGTTCGATCGTGAGCTGGGCACGAGCGTCGCCGACTTGTGTTCCGGGCGCTCCCAGCCTCAGCGGCAACGCCAGTTCGCGTTCCACGACAGAAGAAGACGATGCCACCTACTCAGACGCCGAAGTCCACGCCAGTGCTCGACGCCACGCCTCGGCTCCGCATGCATCGCCACAGAACGCTGCTGTGAGTTGTGAAAGCCACGCGTCCTTGGCTATGGGTTGTGCCGCCGTGAGTACCGGAGCCGCCGCATGCTCCGCAGATACCGGCTG
This sequence comes from Rhipicephalus appendiculatus, assembly GCA_030522465.1. Lineage (NCBI taxonomy): Eukaryota > Metazoa > Arthropoda > Arachnida > Ixodida > Ixodidae > Rhipicephalus > Rhipicephalus appendiculatus. The sequence continues at coordinate 501,511 of JALIZH010032975.1, forward strand.
CCCTGGTTTCGCGACTCCGAGCGAAAGAGAAAGCGCGCCAAGAGCGAGCCCCTTTTCTTATTATAACAGCGCGATCTATAATCTTTAATCACCAAAGTATACAAAAAACCACTAACGCCATCTAGTGATATTATTTCCAAGGACATATACACACAATGCCATCTATTGGGCAATTCATAAACTAGAGATGGCTACATACATACTACTACTACAACTACTACAGAGGAGGGAACGACCCACACCCTGAGGAGCTTCGCCCCTAAAAAGACGTAACCTTCCTGGGCCACCACTCGTCAAGAACTCGGCTTGGAGAAGACAGGAACCGCATCTGTTGACAGCTCGAAAAAGATGTCTTTCCGTTTGCAGTGACGGATGTTGTTTACTTTGTCTATGCTGCTTTGGACATTCTTATAAAGAACGCGACTAGACAGTGACAGATGTTATTTACCTTATATACGCTGCTTAGGACAGCCTTGAATGTTGGCTTCCAGCCAGAGGCTCAAGAGTTCCTTTATTGTTCCCTCACCGACCCTCTCGCGTCAGTGCGTGCACAAGTCGGCACCAGCTCCAACGACTCCGGAGCTTCTGCAGCCCTCGAAATCATGCCACATCACGTGAAACTGCTCGCTCTGCTCACAGTCTTAAGCCTCTCCCACTGCTGCAACGTAGACAAAAGAGAATGTATGTTAATTTGTTTTGTCATCTTACAGTTGGTGCTTGAAAGAGTTGCCTCACGTACTCTATAAGATACCACAGTGCCTCATAGTCGCACGTGTAAAAGAGCCCAAAATATTCCAAGTGCCTTAGCTGGGGTGTAATAACATGTCAATAATACTTTCGTGGGGTACGTCCCCAAAGGTATGCTGAACTTTTTTATACAGACTTCACATGCGCTTAGCTGGACTAACAATAGGCCCGTCAGATGTGCGCACGTGAAGCACTCCACACAGCCAAGATACGCATGTTTCATGCAAGCACTGCATCTTTCTCTAGTGCGTCAGGACTAGCGAGGTATATGTCGCATTACCCAATACTTGCCGTGTTAATAACGCTGGCACAGGTTTTTATACCCTTAAATAACTGCCAGTTCAGTATTATCCACCTCCTCAGACGAAATACTGATAGGGTTAGCAAATTATTTGTGCTTTAAAATTAAATGTGGGTTTCAGAACTTGGGACCCAAGACACTGGCTCCCCTAGCAAAAAATTGGGGGGACCCTTAAGCTTCGCCTTTAAGAGTTGAACGCGATAGCGATATCCGGTCCATAGTACGCTCTTCAATCACTTATTGCACACTATGTAATTGGTGGCGTGCTTTAAACCCCGAGCCATTATGCGCGGGAAATGAGGGAAATGTTTTTGAAGTTGCTATGCATCCACTATGTGGTCTTAAGGGAGTACGCGCAATGGCGTGCGTGCCTTCTGTAATGGGTACACGGCTTTGAACCACAATGTCGTTATTATGTTCACATCTTCTGACGCCCGATGGAAATGTACGCTTGCACCACGCAATATTACTGCGATATTACATGTTATATTGTGAAGCCTGTATACAGGACGCGCGTGTTTGCAAAGCACGATAGTTACTTTCACTGCAATTTCAAGCAGAGGAAGTTATTTTATGCGTAATCCCAAGCAGAAGCGTGGCTGTGTGGTAGAACACCTGCTTGCCACGCAGACGTCCTGGGTTCGATCATCATTCGGGCGCGGAAATTTTTATTATTTATTTTATTTGCATCTTTCTCGATTTTTCGGTCACGGACAAGATGATGATTTTTCGCTCACAACCAACGACGCCGCCGCCGACACCGACACCGACGTCGACGCCGACACCGGAATTTCTGTGAAACGATCTCTTTAACGCTATCGCGTTAATATTGGGTAGGGTGCTCTTTTGTTCAAAGGAGCAGCATACTTTGAGTTGGGTCAAACGCACGCTGCGTTAGGCCGAACCCACAGGCCGCCACACATGGAGTAATTATTATTATGCAAGACACGGGCCATACTGCGTTGTGGCCCACGCTGCGTCTGCGTCGTCTCACTGGCGGCCCAGGACGCCTTGGGGAGCCACGCTAGTTTTCAATTTTATTGCGATAACAATTATATGGACATTCTCGACGGGTTTCTGCCGTCGCCATCGCCATCGCCGTCATGTCGCGTATAACTTCCAAATTTATAAGATCCCCGAGCGCATCGTACCTTCTACGCGCGGGTAATAGCGAGAGAGCGGGGGGCGACGAACGTGGCTGAAGCGGAGATCAAACGAGCCGGCCCATCTCCTTCGCTCCGAGGCGCATGCGATAAGATTCCCCCGCCTGTTAGACTGGCTGTCGAATGTTCAGGCAGAGAGGAAACGCCCCGCCCGGCTTTCGCGAGCATGATAAAACGCGAGGGGGGGGGGGGGGGGGGTCCCTCGAGCAACCTTTGATTTTACGAGCGCGGTCGTCGCTGGCGCGCGCGTTATCTCGCTATCTCGGCAGCCGACCGCGGGCGGCTGGTATACCCTTCTACGTGCTACGCTCTCAACGCGAACAGAATGTGCGAAGAGTGTCCCTGGAGCGGCCGTATTCTCTTCAACCAGCCTTTTGTAGAGTTGCGTGAGATTGGATCCAAACGACTTAGCTTCCAACCTCACTTCGTATAACATTACAATTAGTTGTTCTTTTTTTGTTTGCGACATAGACTTGCCCTTAAGACATAATATTTGTTGTGTATATTTGTATTAAATATGCGCCGTTAGGCCCGTGTTGTGTATGAAGTGAAGCAGTGTCTTCTGGAATGTGTTGTTATGTATCCATCGGTCATAACTGTTTGTGTCACTGTAGCGAAGGCGGGCTTGCAGGAGATCACGGGAGCCACGCTTTACAGTCGCGAGCGTTCCGACTGTAACCATTGGCATGTCCATATAAGATGGTAGCATGCTATCGCATTCATTGTTTCACCCTTGTGGTGAAACTGCGACATTTTTTTTCGGTTTTGGGACGACAACGCGAGCGCAAGAGCCCAAGAGTGGCTTGGCTCCTGCGCATCATCCTGGCCGCTCGCATATTTGTTGGGTCCCAAAGCTCATTGTGTTGCCAGTTCTAAAGTTCTCTAATATTGTGAGAAAATATGTAAAAGAGCAGAGAACATGCGTCCTGTCCTCGCGTTTCCTCAATCTTATAAATTGTATTATTACACCATAAAATTGTTGCCACTTGATTCTCTTAGACGTTCGAAAGTGTCAAACGCAACACTGGCAAAGATATTTTTCCTCTAGCTGCATTGTGCACTTTGCAGTCTACATCAGTATCATTCAATAAGAAGTAAAAGCCTCCATCTATCCGAAACCAAAGGAGCAAGGCCCCCCGCGCTTCAACAAGATAGCCTCTCGTCAGAACATAGAATGGATTTTTGTGCACTATATCGCTATCACCTCCACAGTGGCACTTAGGGACCTTCATCGTATATCTAATATCGTTTTACAATGATCGTGTGGCGCCCGCAAGAGCTCTACCGACAGCCGTACGCCTACTGGCACGGCTACCGCTCTTTCACAGGTCCTAGAGCCAATGCCAGACACGACCGTGGGTTTTGCTAAACTGTGGTCATCATGGCTGCAGGCGGCAGTGTGCTGACCACGGTTTAACACTCTGTTTATGTCTGGACACTCATAAGGCGCGATCGACCAGTTAAAGGAGCAAGAATGAGCGCCCATCAGTCCGGTGCCTGCGGATTCTATGTATTGGCTATATACGACGTAACCTTCAGGTAGAAAAGGCTTTGTCTCGCACTGCTATAACATGCGGCTATAACGAATTTCAGTTAAATGACAGGGAGAGAGACACAAAGAGGGAAAAGTTCATTTTGTGTCCTTTCTGGGATCAGTGAAGGCGGGGGCCGGGGGGACTATAGCCTTACCTCAGCCGCCCTTCCTCAGATCGAGGCCAGCCCTTGAGCACTGGCGGCGTGTTCGACCAGCCGGCACTGAGCCTCGTAGCCTCCCATTCTTCGGACCTGGTTATATTTAATATGGGGGGTGCTGCTTTGTTTAATGGTGTGTGTCGCTGCTGGACATGCCCACATAATCTGGTCCACGTTTGCGAGAGCCACCCCGCAAGCTTTGCATTGTGCGGTACAAACGTCTCGGTAGCTTACAACACTTATCAACATCATCACGGTAGCAACAAGCTTACAACACCAAGGTTGTAAGCTTGTTGTGCATAAAAAGAACAAAGCTTTCTTTTTTTTTCTTGAATGTGGCTAACCGCTACTGAATTGTTTGTCAGGGATGACGGCGGTTCCTGCCCTAACGAACTTCGGACGATGGGAAGCCATATGTCGTTGGTTTCATTCAGTTGCGCTTAAACACTTTTTCTTTAAATCCCTTGGTTCTTGTTGCCTGAAACAACCTGGAGACACATACAGTTTTCCACAAAGCAAACCTCAGCGACAGACAGACAGACAGACAGACAGACAGACAGACTGACTGACTGACTGACTGACTGACTGACTGACTGACTGACTGACTGACTGACGGACGGACGGACGGACGGACGGACGGACGGAAGGACCGACCGACCGACAGATAGATAGATAGATAGATAGATAGATAGATAGATAGATAGATAGATAGATAGATAGATAGATAGATAGATAGATAGATAGATAGATAGATAGATAGATAGATAGATAGGAGCTCAACTGACAAGGGAATGGGGCGTAGACAAAGACAGGACGTTTATACAACATGGGCATTACTACATAAATGAACTCTCAACCCCTGCCGGTTCAATCGTCTCTACAGTTATAGAACATTCATTGCACGGTTCTCGCGGCCCGGACGCAGCGAATCTAGTTCGCGCACCACTCGACGTGAACCACTCACACGTCGCTGTCCTCGAGATCGTCCGACGTGTCACTGTGTCTCTAGGAGTTGCGACGCTACGGGGTTCCTGTACCACCACGGCAGTCGCTGGGATGGCCGCTTCGCTTTGCGGTGGATACCAGACCCGCACTCGGTCACGGCCGAGAACACCGGTAGGCCGGCCCAGCATGCTTCAGCTTCCCTGGCTCGGCGGCCCACGTAGTCGCCGACTCACCCGCAGGTCTCGACCGTGACCGCGAGCAACGTAGTCGTATGGCGTAGATCGTAGTACGAGTTCGTCCGCAGTCCACCCGTGACAGGTTGGGCGCCGCAACGGGCCGGTAGCCGCCACGAACCCTCGTTCTGCCACTGCTGGCCGACTGCCTCTGCCCGACTTGCTGCTCGAGCGTCCCAAAATCTTTTAAGGCGAAAGCCTTTAATGTCTCATGCTCACGTCCGTCCGGTGTCCGTCCGTCCGGTGTCCGTCCGGCGTCCGTCCGTCCGTCCGTCCGTCCGGCGGTAGTGCTGGTGGTGTGCGTCCTCACCACCCTTACTGCACATGCGCGAACCCTCCCCACGCACCTCCTCTGCTGTGCTTCCCCCTCTCTTTCCTCTAGGTATCCCTCCCGCCCGCGGCGTTTACACACCCATTGCGCATGCGCATCCCCTCCCCCCTCTCTCCTCTAGGCATCCCTCCCGCGGCACTAACACCCCCCATTGCGCATGCGCGTCCCCTGCCCCTCCCTCTCCTACGTTTCCCCCCTCTCTCTCCTCTAGGCATCCCTCCCCGCGGCGTCTACACCCTCACTGCGCATGCGCGTCCCCTCCCCCCATCTCTCTCCTCTAGGCACCCCCCCCTACGCGGCAACCACACCCCCCAATGCGCATGCGCGTCGCCTCCCCCCTCTCTCCTCTCCTACGCTCCCCCTCTCTCGCCACGCAACGCCGACGCAGGCAGCGTCTGCTAGCGAGTTTCTTGGTTGAAAAAACCGACTGCTCGCGCTGCACAACCGTTCACTGGCCACCCCGTATATATGGCAATGGATCTTGACCTGCAAGGTGGTGCCGGTGGGATATTTCTCCTGTGCGTTGCCGAACGATGAAAAATTCGCAGCGTGCGCGTTAACTAAAAGCGGAGTGCGGGCCTCTGTGTCCAGTCCGAGTCTTCTGTCTCTCATTGCCCAGCAGCGATTGGGATGTTCCAGTAGGAAACAACCGTCCATCACTGCGTGCTTTGCGCCCCCCCAGGTTTCTCTCCTGTGCAACGCTGCGATGAGCGCCAGCGTCAACGCCGCCGCCAGTGTAAGCGTTAGCGCCCGCTGCTTCGCATCTACACATGGTTCCCTTTAGTGGTGGATGGTGTAATCTTTAAGGCGAAAGTCTTTAATGTCTCATGCTCACGTCCGTCCGGTGTCCGTCCGACCTTCGTCCGGCGTCCGTCCGTCCGTCTGTCTGTCTGTCTGTCTGTCTGTCTGTCTGTCTGTCTGTCTGTCTGTCTGTTCGTCCGTCCGTCCGTCCGTCCATCCATCCGTCTGTCCGTCCGTCCGTTCATCCGTCCATGTCCGTCCGTCCGTCCATCCGAGCTCTGGCACTGAGCCAGGTGGCCGCCGGGATGCGCAGACGGACGCCGGTCGCGTCGGACTCTATAGCGCTCGCGCTTTGCTTGCGTAGCGTCGCTGTGACCAGAGTTTGCAATCATTCTGACCGACGCCGTCTCAATGGACCCAGGCGTTCACGGAATACACTTTCCAATTTACAAAGGGTCCGTCAACTTAAGAGCTGGAACGCGGATGGCGTTTGCACGATGCGCAAAGCGCGAGAAAATACTAACGCATGCGAACGGAGGAAGACGAGTCTCGCGTCTCGCTGCGATTCGCGGTAAAAAATTAAAGAAGAAAACACGCACCCATTAGGGTTGTGTCTTATGCCACTGAGAGTGTAAAAGAAAAAAGAGATGGCATAATCAGTGGAATGGCCGCACGCTTTCGCCGAACACACTTTGGAATGTACAAAGTGTCCTTCAATATTTTCTTCGCGCCCGCTAACGAGCGGCGCCGCCGCGCACCACACGCGCACTTTCGTCTTCTTCTATCATCTAAATTCCGTTTTCACTGAAAAATATCCCCCCACTCGTCACAATAGATAGATAGATAGATAGATAGATAGATAGATAGATAGATAGATAGATAGATAGATAGATAGATAGATAGATAGATAGATAGATAGATAGATAGATAGATAGATAGATAGATAGATAGATAGATAGATAGATAGATAGATAGATAGATAGATAGATAGATAGATAGATAGATAGATAGATAGATAGATAGATAGATAGATAGATAGATAGATAGATAGATAGATAGATAGATAGATAGATAGATAGATAGATAGATAGATAGATAGATAGATAGATAGATAGGCAGGCGGACGGAGGGATGGGTAGATTGTTAGAAGTGGCAGAAAGTGCCTTTCTTTCGCAAAAAAAAATGCTTCAACTTTAATAAGAGCACTCGGTGCGTCAGTAGTTCGAAAGATTAATGAACTCAGGAGTGCGCTTGTAAAACTTGTTTACTGATAACCCTTTTTTTCCGTAGTGATCTACTCAGCCACGGGTCTTGCGAAGGCAACGCAGCACTTTTTTCGTAACTGCGCACCGTTGCTTCAGCAATTCGATGCACGCCCATCTGGGAAAGAGATTCTTCAGGTGAGCATGTATTATTCAACAGGCGTCCAGCGTAGCTTCTCAGCTGCAGACAATGCGTTGCAATTGGCCACCCATCGATAACTGCTACAATTCACATATAGATTGTAGAAAAAGGTGGGGGTGGTTAACGTTCCACAGTGACGCAGGCTATGGAAGCCGGATAATTTTGACCACCTGGGCTTCGCTAACTTGCACTGAAACTACAATGTACATGGGCCTTTAGCATTTCGCCTCCATCACAATGAAATAGTAGATACAAACGTAAGTACATCGTCCTCTCTTCATTACATTACATACAAATGTAGATATACGCATACGCAAGCTAATGCATATACACATGCAATTACATAAATACAAAATACAGCTTTACTTCAGCAAGCTCTATTTCGCGGTGACATAGGCAAGAGCGGGTTACCTTTGCTGCATTCTGTTTCTTTCAGATCCTGAACAACTTATGTGCTACCGCACGTCAGTGCGTGCAGGAACTCGGTACTCCGGGAATCTCAAGGCAAGAAAATAACCAGTTTACATGTTGTCGGGAGCCCTAATTCTCGATTACAAGGAGCAAAAATTTGGCATTCATTTAATCAGGCTAATGGCGGCGCCCATGTGGTTGGGTCAAATTCATTTAATCTAATTTGTTAAAGGGACGTTAAAAAAAACTTACCTCGTCGCCAATTTACATTCACTTCACATTACTTCAATACTGAGATATGAAAGGCACTGCTCGGTTTTGCCCGAAATGTTGACTTTAATAGTCCACAAACTCGATTGAAATCTATGTACCGTTAGCGTGAACGTTCGCCCTGAACACATGTCATGTTCACCATAACAGTACATCGTAGCGCGAGCACCCTTTTTTCTATGCGAAATAAAATTTGCAGACAAAAATACGCAAAATGAGCATTTCTAGCACTGGACCATGACTAAGCAGCTGCTTGCGAGAGATAGGTGGCTACATGTCGGCTTTCAGACAGCCTTGCCACCTGCTTTCGGAGAAAGACGGCCACCGTTGACCTCAATTTGTCACATTCTCGTGCTCGTGAGATGGATACAATTGCCAGTCATGCCTAGAGGTAATTGCCTGAAACGTTGTTGTGGCTCCCCGCGTGGAGACTTGCCATAGAAGCTGTGGCAGCAAGGCGCCCGGCTCTATAGTAGCCTGAGTAATCAATTTAAAGGGGCCATGAACCACACCTCGGGTTTGGTGAGAAAAGAAATCTTGCGGATAGCAGACACAGCTGTAAAGAGCTCAGCAAAAACCTCGCACCCGTGCACGGCAAGGAGACTTCAGAAGTGGAACGTGAAGTTGCCGTTTTATCAAGTGTCCTCCTTCCATGCAGATACTTGTGCTCAGACTTTTCTGAGCTGCAAGCGCCTCCTGTTTGACAATGAACAACAGATATCATGCTGTCCAACAGCAAGAGCTCACTATTGGCCAATAGCCGACACAAATTAAGAACGGTGTTTGGATGGGATGCCGCCACTTGCTGGTGCCACGCTTCATAGTCTGCTGACATTACACAGTAAGCCACATTCACGTACAAGAATCACCACGTGAGAGAACGATCGATTTAATCTATAGAGTTAATATACTTATTCTAGAGGAAAAGCTGCTTCGCGAGACCGCTAACAACACGGAGGAAGGAAAAAGAGGAGAGGGCATGCCCAGCCGGCGCGCCACGCAAAAAGTGTGGAGGAAATGACGTCATGGCGGCCATATCCACTGGGCACAATGGCGGCGTTGCTATGGTTACGTGTTTTGCAGTGTAGCTGGTGTAGCGGCGGCGGCAGTGGCGGCGGCATGTGCGCCTCCGTAGGTCTCGTACTCAACCGTGGCGGACGATATCCATGCTTTCTGTCGCGTTGATAGCTACGCAGTGTTCTCCCGGCGGTTATTGTACCTACCAACGTTTACAAAACCTGTTGTTAGCCACGGGGCCACAACAGTGCGTGAAAGGATCGCGTATATTCACGTGCCGTGCAGCGGATGACGCCGATGAAGTATTCGATGTGCTCAGCAAAATCGGGTTCAGGCACCGTGACAAAACGGAACCACGACGAACGCCTTACAGGTCAGTTACGGTTGTGCAGTGTTTGACTGCACAACGGACGAAACGTTTGTACTCCGCTAGACGAAATGAGGACACCATGTGCACATGTAGTTTCGTGTTCGATATGTGTACAGTAAGAACTTGCTTGTGCGCATTAAAATACCTTTTCTGTTCTGCTTGCTATGCTCGCCCCTAGCAGTGTGCTCTAGGCGTTACAGCAACCGCATTCAAGTGTCACTCGTACACCTGCGCCGTGCAGAAGGTCGATCATCGCGGTTGCACAATGCTGACGCCGGTAAGCGTTTACGTGGAACACGAGCACGGTGGCCGGCCGCCGCTTGGAAAACGGAATGCCACCATAGAAGGCGGCGCACGGCCGATCGTGTTGTCCGTACAGTGCGTGAATAAATGTCGCGAAAACATTGACACCACACTCGCCGTAGTCAATGCATCTAGCATGGCGTTCTCTTGTGTTTGCTTCTTTGTCGACGAACTCTTACTCGCTGTTATTACTCGGACGAAATGATTTCGCCAACGGCATCGCGCTGACCCACCGTGTTAAGTCCCGTTCCGTTGGTTTCGGATAGCCTCAAGACGCGTGCCGCGCAGCCCACGTGGTTTTCGAGCCGGAGAGGGAAACGCGCCGTCTACTTCACTACTCACATGTAAACAAGAGAGGAGAATCTGACCAGTCAATATGGCCGACTTCCGGCTTCACCACGGCTTCACAGAGAGTGAAAAAAGTGGTTCAGGGCCCCTCCTAAAAAGTGGTTCAGGGCCCCTCCTAAAAAGTGGTTCAGGGCCCCTTTAAGAGTGCCACACATGCAAACACCCATACCGTAACGCCGCTCTTTGATCATGACGCAAAAGTGGCCGCGTTCCCTGGGTGTTAAACAGGGTTGCCGTTTGGTGGACGTGAAAAGGCGCCAGAACTCACGCCAAAAGTAGCCAAAGTAGCCATGTAATTTGATATTATCGTCAAATTTCTAGCGAAATAGAACAGAAGCGGTATTATCGACAGAGTCTTTACCATTGATGGATGGATAAAAACATCTTGAATGAGTAAAACCACAAGTTTCAAAAGAGCCATGGCGCCAACTGGAAATTTTCGTCGCCAACGGGGTCCAAAAGTAGCCAATTTGGCGCAAAGTAGCCACCAACGGCAACCCTGGTGTTAAATACGTACGGTTCTTGCGGGGATGGAAATATGCGAGCACAAGCACGAATAATATAGTAGTTTATGATGCCACTTCACAAGTACTGAGTGAAACTCGCGCATAACGTTCGGACAAGCGATAAGACAGTGCTTGATACCCCCGTTCGGACACCCCCGCTGGCCATGACGATAGCGAACAGAACGTCGTCACGACTTGTTCTGGCGTCTCATTACCGCCATGCGTGAAAGCAGTTGGCCTTTTATTTTGCTTATTTCTGCTTCATTCCATGTTAAACGGGAAGCCTTAGATGCCTCAACCTGTACGAAAATTGAGCGTCAGTGTCACCGGTGTATACACCCAAGCACATGATGCCGTGATCACGTGATGAAGATTTTTCGCATCACTCGTATTGACGCCACTGACTCCAACAGTCCAGTTTTCGTGTTTTATGAGGCATCGAAGCCTTACGCCTTAAAAAAGTTGGGTGAGGCTTGAGCTTCGCCTTCACGTTTACCCCGTGGTTGCGTAATCGGTACCTGCGCGCATAACCACGGCCGTGTCTAACTGTCCCAGAATGCCCACTGCAACAACAGTTGGGACATGCTAACTACGCCTTTTTTTTTTTTTTTTTACGAATTGGCGATGTACCCACTTCGCATCCGCGAGGTGTCTCGTGCACATGCGTGCACACTTTGATTATACTGTGGCTGCTAACGGTGATTATCTATGCCTGAGCACTTTGTAATCGGAGAGCAGCTTTGATTATACTGTGGCTGCTAACGGTGATTATCTATGCCTGAGCACTTTGTAATCGGAGAGCAGCTTTAAACCACCCACTCGAAGCGCAATTCACGTTTTGAAGCCCGAAGAGATTCCACGCTTCTACCACGCAATATTGCCACGCGCGTTTCGTATTATACTTTTGCTGTATTCGGTTTACGCCCACCAAAGACTATCAGCAAAGCTCAGAGCAGACCGCGCCTCATTGTTCGAGAAGCTTCGCGTTTATGGTAGATCGTTTTGTTAAGATTGCGCGCAAGACGCGAACACGCGAGCTTATTCCCGAGCTTTCGCGACAACCAGTGATAAGGCTGGAATATTCGATGACACACGTATAAATGCCGACGCGCTTCACCTCTTGTCAGTTGATCGACGGCCGACGATCTGTTCGCCGCTATCAGTGCCAGTGTGTATTGCTCTAATCTGACTTTCCGTTTACCAGCCACAAGTTCGGCCAAATGAACAGTTTCATCTTGAATATACCGATTGCTGCCTTCGTCAACGTCGCGACCACGTGACAATATTACATGCGTCAAGGAGACTCCTATATACTACTACATGACGTTACAAGGGCTTTTTTTTTCCCGAAGGAGTTTCAAGCACTTGCGTGGGTCTTTCGTAGAACACCTGCTTGCAACCCAGAAGGCCAGGGTTCGATTGTCACTCGAATCAAGTATTTTTAATATTTATTAATTCTCATTATTTCAAGTTTTCGCTCAAGAGCAACGCCAATTTTTCGTTCACGATGAACGACGCCGCCACCGGAGGTTTCTGTGAAACAAGCTCTTTCATGCTATTGCGCTAAACAATAGTGTGTGGGGACAATATAACGTATGTGCTTCGAAGAAAAAAAAAGAAATGGGGAAGATCGATGAATCTAGGGAAGGGTGTTTCAGCTCCACTAACGTGAAACCGGGGGAGGGGCGAAGCATGGAGTGTTTTGAGATAGATTTCTCCGAAGAGGCACTGGTGGCGCCAAGCCTGAAATGGGACTCTAGGGAAGGGTGTTTCTGCTCCACTAACGTCGTCGGAAAAACTGCGGCGGAAATGCACCTTACCCTAAGACGCTTCGTCGTCTTCTTCCCTACATGCCTTGTTTCAGTTCCCTACGGCATGCAGGGAAGGATGTTTCAGCTGCACCAACGTCGTCGGCTATTCCTTGGGCCAACTGTTGCCTTCCTCACTTTTAGAGCACCGGTTGCGAGTAGTGGCACTTACCCAAGTGCTGTGGCGCATACCAGCTTTTATGATGGACCATGACCACATGACACACCGGGACTACATGGCACACCGTGACGGCATGACACGCCAACGTCCCAAGGCCTCGTCGCATGAGTTCGCGACGAAACTCATGCGACCCGCGACGTCGCAAAGCACCCCTCGGTGGTAATGTTCTTCCTCCCTATACGACGCAGACCCCTCTCTCTCGCCGTTTATGATGGACCGTGACGACATGACACACCGAATAGCCTACACCCTAATGTGCTTAGCCCCTAAAAGCGGGGAAGCTTTATGTCTGGGGAAGGTTGCCATTGGGCCAATAATAGTTACTTGAAAGACAATTTTATGTATACGTAAATAAAGTCCCGACTTGTGAAACCAAAGGCTTCGTTGGCAACTGACATGTGAGTGCACTGGAACGCACGAACATCCTGCCTTTTTTTTTTCAATACTAAGATGTGCGCTGCTATTATTTATTTGCAGAGTGTCACCGAGTGCCAGAGGGCGAAAATGTGGGCAATATGGGTGAGTTGCTGGCGCTCAGCTTTGCATTTATTACTGCGGAGCTTACTACACCAAATGAAAGCGCGAACCCCACGACACAGACTACATTGTCGTCAGCAGCGGTGAGAGCGTCGCGATTGTGTTATTGCTGTCTATTTGTTTATGCGACTTGCGAATATACCATTGCAAAGGGAACACGGTGACAACACGACAAAGTCTGGAAACGACAGGCATCCCTTAGTTGCCGTCGTGCAAGGTCATCATTTTGATTCTCAACCTTTAAATACGGAATTAGATGAGGGAACTTGTAGTCGGGAACCATGTACATTTTTCTTGCGAACTTTCTGAAAGCGATGTTTTCTTGTTGGCTAAGAACTGCCTTGTGTATTTATTTGGGAAACTTCAGTGCTTGCACACAAGTCAAAACTGCACGGTCTGCGAAGAAAATCTGTTTTCCTCACTCGAACTCACACGACGGTAACAGCGCAAGAGAATATGCTCTGCCACGTCTTTGCTGCGACTATCAAGGAATCCTATCTCGCATAATTTGTTGTGATAAGGCCTGCAAGATTTTAATTCGATTGAAAAGTGAAAGAGACGTTGTCTTCGGTACGTTAGGTATGCATGCCTTATGCATATATTTGAATTCATTACGTAACTGTGAGAATGCCTAAGGTCAGTTGATACATCAACTGTCCTTCAGTGTGGTTAGCCTTGGGTTTGAGACTCTAGCCGACGCAAATATTTCTTCAGGATGGAAGCCTTCCCGTTGAGTAACCGACGGTCGCTCATTAGGCGCTCGATAATAACGACGCTCGCTGTTTCTGGATGTCCCGCAGAGTATGGCAGTTACGCTCCTCTATGTACGTGTTGGTTGCGGTTTCACCGGAAAAACTTGTCCGATTTCATCGATCTGCTAAAATTACCACACGCCGCTTTTTCAAAAACTCAAAGCGGCAATGGGCTCTTTGCACGATGGGTTCCGATTCTCCCGTTTGACCAGATTTAATTTCTTAAATGCAGCCGCATTTGTGGTCTTTAGTCATCCTCAGTCGTCTACTGCCGCAGAAAAAGTAATTACAAAGACAGCGAGCAAACGCCGGATTTCCTTTATTATTGGGAATTTCCTGTTACCTTTCTTGAAACACCCTGAATTTCAGCTGTGCATGTTTTAGTCAGCCATTAACACCTGCTTCCTTCGTTCCTGGCTTTCATGGGGACATCGTTCAATTTCTTCAGCAAAGTACTAATAGGGTTGTTACCAGTGTCAATGCATTTGTGCTAGCTACAGTCCTTATTTCTTTCCATACAGGCGAACTACCCGGCGCTTTCCATGGAAACTAAGAAGCTAATAGAGAAAGTCGCCGTAAGTACATATTTTATAGGAAATTCTTAAGCGTTTATTAATGGCACCTGTAACTGAATGAAGCTTGCCCTTTTCTATAACTTGAGCGTCAGTTCACAAAATCATTTCAAGGCAAAAGCGCCACATACAGTCTGTGCTCGTTAAGATGTAATTCAAGTAGGTAGTTAATTTTTCTCTATCTTTTGTGTTGAACATAACCACTTTGTTTTCATTCTGGCGCATATCGCCCTGAAGGCAACGTACGTCGCTACTAATAAGCTAGAATTTCGTCTGCTAACTTTGTTCACGGCAGCATTTGTGGCATTTAGTGCAGTGGTAATATTACAAGTAGTAGTTCAGAATAGATCTAGTAATAATAATAATAATAATAATAATAATAATAATAATAATAATAATAATAATAATAAGTGGGGTTTAATGTCCTAGAACCACGATATGATTATGAAGGACGCCGTAGGGGAGAGCTCCGGAAATTTTGCCCACATGGGTCCTTTTAACATGCACCTAAATGGAGGCGTCGAGCACTTTCGCCTCCATCGGAAATGTAGCCGCCGCGGCCAGGATTTAACCTAGTCACCTTTAGGCATGGGTCGGCAAAACTTGTGGAGCTCACTCAGACTCGCTCATGAAATGTGTTTTGCGCTCAGGGCTCACTCAGACTCAGACTCACCGAACATTTCCTCAGTCGGACTCACTCGGACTCACACTCACGAAAATTTTCTTCAACCGGACTCGCTCGGACTTAAACTCAGCACAACACTACTCACCCGGACTCACTCAGACTCAGACTCATGGCTCGATCTGAGTCTGAGTGAGTCCGAGTGAGTCGACTCATGAGTCCGTTAGCCTAAAATTAGCTTTTTGGACCATGGTGTCAATGCACATTAACACCAATATCTCACATAATCGGTGCTCTTCTTGGCGCCTTTTGATATAGTACCTTCGATACGAGTTATGAGGGCTCGCAAACCAGAAAGGTCATTTTTATGGAAAGAGATGACAACATAAGATATATTAACCAAGAACTTCCCTGGAAGAGTTGGCGAGCAGAGGGTGGTCAAGGCACCCCCCTACGTAATTCGCGCCTCTGATCAATAAATATTCAAATGATGTATCAACGATACTGCTTTGGAATACGCGTGAGTAGACTTGATAAAAACGTGAATCCTAGCAAGGCTGATAGTAATGCTGAAGATCACTAGATAGGACCATAGGTCGGCAAAGGTAGGTGAAACCCACTCAGGCTCACTCAAGAAATATATTTTGCGCCTTGGACTCACTCGGACTCAGACTCACCAAAATTTTCCTGAACCGAACTCACTCGGACTCACCCTCACGAAAAAGTTCTTCTACCGGACTTACTCGGACTCAAACTCACCAAAATATTACTCACCCGGACTCACACAGGCTCAGACTCACGGCTCGATCTGAGTTTGAGTGAGTCCGAATGAGTCGACTATGAGTCAGTTCGCCGACCTATGCCTCTAGGTCAGCAGTCGAACACCACATCCAGTAGACTGGCGAGTCACCGTTCAAAATCTGTCCAGTTTATTTTTCTTTTAGGGGCGAAGCACCTTAATACCTCACAATGTCCGTCCATCTTCAATCCGTCCGCGCCGTAGTGCACAGTCAAAGCGCAGGCGCGCCATCTGTGCGGCACCGCGCGAAAAACAACCACATTGATCAACTCCGTGATAACACGATGCCGCCCCAGGGGTCGCTGATATAGACACGCGTTCCGCGCAGTCGGTGCAGCAGCCATGGCGCTCCATGCAGCGTTCTATGTAAGGCGCTCCATGCAGCGGCTAAGCGGCAACATCGTGAGTCCGATGCACGGTGCTTCGCCCCATCGTCAGCACTCACTTCGTGGCAGTGGCGTAGCCAGGGGGTGGCACACCGGGCACGTGCCCCCCCCCCCCCCCCCCGAAATTTTTTTCGCCATGGCATACATAGCGAAAAATGCCCATTTCAAGGAGGTGCCCACCCCGAAATCAAGGAGGTGCCCCCCCCCCCGAAAAAAATTTCTGGCTACGCCCCTGCTTCGTGGATATGCCTGGATTTTCTAAAGATATCCAGCGCTGCACTCTGAATGCAAGCACACAGAAAGACACAGAGGGACAGGCGCTAACAGCGCTCGAACAGTCACGTCTTCACCTGTGCTTGCTGTAAATGTTTAGCGCTGGATATCTCTCAAAAAGAAAAATATGCACCACAAACTAGCTTCACAACGTGTTTTGTCCGGTACATTTGAGCAGAAACACGAGCAATAAACGAGCCAGAATAGTTATATTAACAGGGGCCACACTAGCTCCCTGTCTCTTTCTCTGGATGTGTCCCCGTCAGAAATGTCAATGTGAGTCTTAGCTTCAGTGAGTATCAGAGAAAGGTCGCTGTCCATTTGGATCCGAAGCGTATGTGCTACATTTCATGCATAGGAAGAAAAACGAGAGAGAGGAAAGGCCGGAATATTAACCAGTTTGGCATAACCGATATGCTACCCTGCACAGGGGGAAGGGATGAGGGAAGATTGAAAGAATAGTAAAGAAATAGAGAAAGAGGGGGGGGAGCACACACGCACACATAACGTCACAGCGCTGAGCGGCAGTCTTGCCCAGTATACGGCGTCATTAAGAGTCTACAGACCCTCGTGCAAGTCTGTTGTCCTTAGGAATTTTAGCAATGTCATGCTTGAGTTCTCGATCATTTTTCGCGATGTCATTGGAGAATAGTTTCTAGTGTCATCGTTCTCTTGTGAAGACGAGCGAGAGCGATTGAGAGGGATCGTCTCTGCTCAGCGTAGCGAGGACAGTCGCAGTATATATTGTCACGTGGTTGTGACGTCGACGAAGGCAGCAGGCGACGTGTCCAAGATGAAACTGTTTATTAGGCCGAACTTGTGGCCGGTAAACGGAAAGTAAGATTACAGCAATACATGCTAACACTGATAGCGGCGAACAGAGCGTCGGCCGTCGATCAACTGACCATCGTTGGAACGCGCCGGCTTTTATAGATCACACGTCGAATATTCTAGCCTTATCTCTGGTCGTCGCGCAAGCTCTGAAATAATCTTGAGTGTTCGCGGCTTGCGCGCAATCTTAACAAAATGATCTACTACAATCGTGAACCTTCTCGAACACTGCAGGCGCGGTTTGCTCACAGTTCTTGTGGGCGTAAACCGAATACAGTAAAAGTGACATTGGAAACGCGCGTGAATATGCCCCCCCTCTGAAAAAGCATCGTCCCGATGCTTTAAACAGAACACGCGGGGGGTAAAAACATGCAACAATAAATAACAACCATAAAGCAAGAAAGTACAATAATCACTAGGCACAAGCAAGAAAGTACAACAATAAATCAAAAAGTAGAGTCCTCAGGTCCACTAACGCGCGTAAAACGGCTTGAGGCGCACGACATGGACGACTTCAGGCCGCGAGCGGCGCCGCTGAGAGTTCGTAATGCCGTCGGGAACGACCTCGCAGTCCAGAGCGCCTACACGTCGAAGCACCTTGCAAGGCCCGAAGTATCGCCGAAGAAGCTTTTCACAAAGTCCACGTCGGCGTATGAGTGTCCAGACCCACACACGGTCGCCAGGCTGGTATTCCACGAAGCGTCGTCGAAGGTTGTAGCGACGGCTGTCGGTCTTTTGCTGGCACTGGTTACGCAGACGGGCGAGTTGCCGGGCTTCTTCGGCGCGCTGCAGGTAGGCGGTGACGTCGATGTTTTCTTCCTCGGTGACGTTTGGTAACATCGCGTCGAGCGTCGTTGTCGGGCTGCGTCCGTAGACCAACTTGTATGGCGTCATCTGTGTCGTCTCTTGCACGGCCGTGTTGTACGCGAAGGTCACATACGGAAGGATGGCATCCCACGTCTTGTGCTCGACGTCGACGTACATGGCCAGCATGTCGGCGATGGTCTTGTTGAGACGCTCGGTGAGGCCATTAGTCTGTGGGTGGTAGGCGGTGGTCCGGCGTTGACTTGTTTGGCTGTACCTCAGGATGGCCTGCGTTAGGTCCGGTGTAAAGGCCGTACCTCTGTCGGTAATGAGGACCTCTGGGGCGCCATGACGCAGTACGATGTTCTCGACGAAGAACTTTCCTACCTTGGCGGCACTGCCCTTGGGCAGCGCCCTTGTCTCGGCGTAGCGGGTGAGGTAGTCCGTTGCTACGACGATCCACTTGTTTCCGGAATTCGAAGTCGGGAACGGCCCCAGTAAGTCCATGCCGATTTGCTGGAACGGTCGGCGAGGTGGCTCGATGGGTTGCAGAAGTCCGGCTGGCCTAGTGGGTGGTGTCTTCCGTCGTTGACAGTGTCGGCAGGTCTTCACGTAGTGGGTGACGTCGGCAGTGAGGCGAGGCCAGTAGTACTTTTCTTGTATCCTCGTGAGCGTACGGGAAAATCCAAGGTGTCCAGCCGCCGGGTCGTCATGCAGAGCATCCAGAACTTCGGGACGTAACGCTGAAGGTACTACGAGGAGGGATTCGGCCCGAAGTGGCGAGAAGTTTTTCTTTAGAAGAACGCCGTTCCGCAAGAAAAACGACTCCAGTCCTCGTCTGAATACCTTTGGAGCCATGATGGCCTTGCCCTCGAGGTATTCTATAAGGCCCTTGAGTTCCAGATCGGCGCGCTGTCGTTCGGCGAAGTCATCAGCGCCTAAAGTTCCCAAGAAGTAGTCACCATCCTCGTCGTCCTGCGGCGGTGGGTCAACGGGGGCACGGTACAGGCAGTCGGCGTCAGAGTGCTTTCGTCCGGACTTGTAAACGACGGTAATGTCGAATTCTTGAAGTCTCAGACTCCATCGTGCGAGACGACCTGAAGGGTCCTTCAAGTTAGCTAGCCAGCACAAGGCGTGGTGGTCGCTCACAACTTCGAAGGGCCTTCCATAGAGGTAGCGGCGAAACTTTGACGTAGCCCAGATAATGGCAAGGCACTCTTTCTCTTTTGTGAAATAGTTGCATTCTGCTTTGGAGAGCGACCGGCTAGCATAACTGATAACCCTTTCTTCTCCGTTAGTCTTCTGCACAAGGACGGCGCCGAGTCGCACGCTGCTTGCGTCGGTGTGGATTTCCGTATCGGCGTATTCGTCGAAATGCGCAAGTATCGGATGGGTCTGCAGGCGTAGTTTCAGTTCCTGAAATGCTTGAACTTGCGCCATTTCTAACCGGAACTCGACGTCAGTCTTCGTGAGCTGCGTTAGTGGCTCGGCGATCCTTGAAAAGTCCTTGACGAAGCGTCTGTAATAGGCGCACAGGCCTGAGAAATCGGCGAACGGCCGTCTTGTCGGTGGGTGGCGGGAAGGCGGCGATGGCAGCTGTTTTCTGAGGGTCTGGGCGCACTCCAGTCTCGCTGATCACGTGACCCAAAAACAGGAGCTCCTCGTACGCGAAGCGGCACTTTTCCGGCTTCAGGGTAAGTCCGGAGCTCTTGACTGCTTGAAGTACGGATTCAAGACGCTCAAGGTGTTCGTCGAAGTTCGAGGAAAACACAACAACGTCTTCCAAGTAAACGAGGCAAGTTTGCCACTTCAAGCCAGCCAGTACTGTATCCATGACTCGTTGGAATGTCGCAGGTGCCGAGCAAAGACCAAATGGCATGACCTTGAACTCGAACAAGCCGTCTGGTGTAATGAAGGCAGTCTTTTCTCGGTCTCTCTCGTCGACTTCGATTTGCCCGTAGCCCGTCTTGAGGTCCATCGAGGAAAAGTACTTCGCGTTATGGAGTCGATCTAGGGCGTCGTCTATTCGTGGGAGAGGGTAAACGTCCTTCTTCGTGATTTTGTTCAGGCGACGATAATCGACGCAGAAACGTAGGGTCATATCTTTCTTCTTCACTATCACCACAGGTGACGCCCACGGACTCTTTGAAGGCTGGATGATGTCGTCGCGAAGCATTTCGTCGACTTGTTTCTTTATCGCCTCACGTTCTCGCGCCGAAACTCTGTACGGGCTCTGACGAAGTGGTCTGGCACTTTCTTCTGTTATGATGCGATGTTTTGCGACTGGGGTTTGTCGAACTTTTTGACGACGATGAAAAGCAGTCCTTGTATTGCAGGAGCAGGGCCTTGAGCTTTTGTTGCTGATGCGTCGCAAGGCGTGCGTTGATGTCGAAGGCTAGTTGATGATCTTGGCTCGTCGTGGCAGCTTCGATAGACTCCGTGAGTGCGAAAGCGTTGCTGGCTTCCACAATATCTTTGATATAGGCAACCGTCGTGCCTTTGCTCACGTGCTTGTACTCGTTGCTGAAGTTCGTGAGCATCACTGATGTTTTCCCTCCTCGCAGCTCGGCTATTCCTCTGGCGACGCAAATCTCGCGGTTGATCAACAGGTGCTGGTCGCCTTCAACGACGCTTTGCAGGTCTATTGATTTCTGAGTGCCGACGGAAATGCTGACGCTGGAGCAGGGGGGAATGGTGACTTGGTCTTCCAGCACATTCAAGGCGTTCTTTCCTGACGGCGTGTGCGGCGGTAGTGCTCTTTCTGTGGATAGCGTTATCGAATTGGATCTCAGATCGATGACTGCTCCGTGAAGGCCTAGGAAGTCCATACCAAGGATGACATCTCTCGAGCAGCGCTGTAGTACTACGAATCCCGCGGGATAAATCCGGTTGTTAATGGAGACTCTCGCTGTGCAGATTCCTGCCGGCGTTACTAAGTGGCCTCCGGCTGTCCGGATTTCAGGGCCTTCCCAAGCAGTCCTCACTTTCTTCAACTTCGCAGCGAACGTCCCACTGATGACGGAATAGTCGGCTCCAGTATCGACGAGAGCTGTCACGCTGTAGCCGTCGATAAGCACGTCGAGGTCACTAGTTCGTCGTCTCGCGTTGCGGTTAGGTCATGGCGTCGGGTCACGGCTGCGTCGGTTTGTTCCGCTGGTTGCACGTTGCGTCGTCATGTCTTCTTCGGTCCGAGACGTTTCGTCGGCAAGGCTTCGTCTGCTTCGCGTCATGTTCTGCAGGTTTCGTCGCGTTGTCGTCGTCGGCGGCCGCGGAGGATCTTCGGCATTTCGTCGTACAGCAACCGCACCTCCATCGGTTGCTGCCCTTAGTTTCCCGGATAGGGGCTAGGCGACCGGCCCCGGTTTGGGCCAGTGTACTGCCGGCGGTGCGGTGACATGTAGCGGCCGGGCGACGGCGAGCGGGAAGGTCGTCGTTCTTGCCACTGTGTTCCGGAGAGGTAGTCGTCGATGTCGCGAGGGCGTTCGCCTGGCTGCGGACGCGGCGCGTTGACGGCGAATCCGCGTAGCCCCATCTGTCGGTACTGGCATCGGCGGTACGTGTGGCCGGCTTCTCCGCAATGGTAGCAGAGTGGACGGTGGTCGGGGGGCTCGCCAGATGTCGGTCTTCCTCGGCGTGTACCGCTGGCCGGTAGGCGGGCGAGATGGCGGTGGTGGTGGCGGCGGCGGCGTCTGGCGACGATAGTGCGGCTGTGCGGCGTCCTGACGGGGGGCGTGGAGGGGGTGCACTGCGTCGGGCTGCAGCAGCATAGCTCAGGGCCTGCGGCTGTGACTGTAGTGGCTCAGGGGTGCCGAGCGAATGCTGGAGTTCTTCACGAACTGTCTCGGCTATCGAGTCCACCTGAAGTTGCAATCTAGAGAACATCTTCCGCAGCTCCTCCCGCACGACCGCTCTGATGGTCTCGCGGAGGTCGTTGGTCCCCAGCGCTTGAACATCCGCGTAGCTCGTCGTAGGCAGGCGGCGGTTGTATTGCCTGTTGCGGATTTCTAGCGCTTTCTCGATCGTAGTGGCCTCCAAAACGAATTCCGAGACCGTCTTCGGGGGGGTTGCGCACAAGTCCGGCGAAAAGTTCTTCCTTTACTCCTCTCATGTGGAACCGAACCTTTTTTTCCTCGGACATGTCAGCGTCGGCGTGTCGGAAAAGCCGCGTCATCTCCTCCCTAAAGATGGTGACGCTATCATTCGGGAGCTGCACTCGTGTGTCCAGTAAAGCGGCGGCCCTTTCCTTTCGGACGACGCTCGCGAACGTCTCCAAGAAAGCGCCGCGAAAGAGGTCCCATGTTCGAAGCGTGGACTCCCGGTTCTCGAACCAGGTCCTTGCTGCGTCCTCCAAATAAAAGTAAACATGGCGCAGCTTGTCCTCGGCGTCCCAGTTGTTAAATATTGACTCTTTCGAACGTCTCCAGCCAGGTGTCGGGGTCTTCAGTAGGCGATCCATGGAACCTCGGTGGCTCTCTGGGTGGCTGCATAACGACCGTTGCAGGGGACACAGCGGCCGTCATCGTGCCTGTCGTCCTCGTCGCCGTAGCTTTTGGCTTGTCCGGTAAGAGTCCGTGCTGCGGGGTAGTCCTTTCAGTCTGCGGCTGGCTCGACTGTTCGGGAAGGGTTCTGTGTCTTCGTCACGATTTGGGCTGGGTTCGCGGCTTGACGGGGGCGTCCGGAACATGAACCCCAGCACCTCCACCGGATGTCACGTGGTTGTGACGTCGACGAAGTCAGCAGGCGACGTGTCCAAGATGAAACTGTTTATTAGGCCGAACTTGTGGCCGGTAAACGGAAAGTAAGATTACAGCAATACACGCTGACACTGATAGCGGCGAACAGAGCGTCGGCCGTCGATCAACTGACCATCGTTGGAACGCGCCGGCTTTTATAGATCACGCGTCGAATATTCTAGCCTTATCTCTGGTCGTCGCGCAAGCTCTGAAATAATCTTGAGTGTTCGCGTCTTGCGCGCAATCTTAACAAAATGATCTACGTCGCGCAAGCTCTGAAATAATCTTGAGTGTTCGCGTCTTGCGCGCAATCTTAACAAAATGATCTACTACAATCGTGAACCTTCTCGAACACTGCAGGCGCGGTTTGCTCACAGTCCTTGTGGGCGTAAACCGAATACAGTGAAAGTGACATTGGAAACGCGCGTGACAATATGCTGCAAAGCCTCCCCGGTACCGCAGGCGGCTCAAAGAGCGTTGTCAGCCATCTCTATCCAAAACGAATATGACTTTGTGAAAGCCACTCTTAGCCATAAGCGGCATAGCACAGTGTCCTATACTTCGGCGGAGTCCAGTAGTAGCATAAGATGTGTACTGATGATGACATCCAGGTCTCGTGGTTACTTGCCGCCAATGCATGGCCACGAACAACACTGCAGTTCCTTGTGTTATGTAGACTATATACGCATGCCAATGACAGGTCATTTTAACTCGGAGATCTAAACACAATTACTGCACCCGTATCATATTTGTGTTCCAAGCATTAAACTTGAGGAAATTAGGTGATCTGTGATGCGTAATTTCGATTGAACGCAGTGATCTGTCAAATATATATATGGAAATTGTGTTGTCTCTACTCCGACTCAAGAAGTTCCCAGATAAAAAGATCTATCGACGACAAAAGAAATTCTTTCATTATAACATATCGCCATTTCTTTTTCAGGATTGCGCATTAGATGGCGTAAAGGACTTGAATGTTGGATTCTTTCTAGTCGATTACGCAATAAAACTGATTGGTTGAATAAGTTGCATCTCTCTTTTGCTGTTATAGAAAGAAGGTGTTCGAATAACTTTGTTCATTTAAACCGTGTGTTAGGATCCGCCGCATTCTTATTAAAGCCACTAGAGATGGGATGCTTGTGTTTTCATCTGATTTACTTACATCGCTTGATAACAAGGTGGTGAAAAATATAATTGAATTCAATTCGCTCCAATGATTGTTTATCTTTCAATGAAAAACAATAGCAGGCCCAAAAAGCTACTGCAATAAGTAGCTTGACGGGGTGACCCTTTTACAATAGTTGTGCACTTCAGGCTAATATCATTTTGGTTATCTAGTATATAGAGTAAGCTCAGCATGTACACTTAAAAAGGAGGGAGGAAGAAGGCACAAGTTTCTGGCACACTGGTGGTGAAATGTAGAGCGCCCGCTTCCAATGCTGCAGTTTTATTACCAGTGCTGCGAGGCACCTAAGGTAATAATGAGAATTAACAGATTATTATTGTGTTCAGCAATGCAAACGAGCCCTTAAGTTCACACTTCTTTCCTTAAGGCACCTACGGGTTATCCTAAAGGAGAGCTTATACACGGGGGGGGGGGGGGGGGTAAACGTATCGGAAACCTTGCCTTTTATTATCCTTCAATGTCACTGACTGCTCCCACAGCCCCGTGATGCGGCGCCGTTTTACTTCATAGGTTGCAGAAACTCGCGTTGCTCCTAACGTCAAACCATTACCGTATACTCTCGACGAGCCATAGTCATGGCAACAGACTCTTGGCTCAGTCATAGTTGTTTCAGCTGATTCATGTCTGAGCCATGACTAGGTCATGGCAACCCCTCGGGTTGCCATCCCAATTAAATCAGCGCGCAAACCATACCGGTACACGCAGCTTTCCCTTTAGCGTCATGGTCCGCTTGGGAGCACCCTCCCTAAGTACAAGAATATTCGATCACAATATTATCTTACCCTTTGGACTTGTTTTTAATCATTAGCCCTTCAGTGTAAAAAGATAACATCGTGTTCACAATCACACATAATCACTGCGATAACAAGCGTAATCTGGCCAGTTCACCCTATTCGTATTCATCTATCATAAACTGCGCCTCTAGCAATAATAACGTGTCTTACCAGGATGAATCCGGTAGCTAATTCATGATATTGCAGCTTTGCTGAGTTTGGGGTTCCGGGTATGATTCCAACCCTGGCAGCTGCCTTTACGCTGGAGCAAGAATGCTCGTGCACTTAGGTCATGGCTCCCGTTAACGAAGCTCACATCGTCAAAATGTCTTCGTATAATCATGGCACCATGCAGCGTATTTCATTGGCCGATTGTGGTTGTGGTACTAAAAACGCGTGGACATTTAGGTTCCACGCAATTTAAGACATTGTCGGTGGTACGAAGAACATTCAGGTGAACCTGCTGCACCACAGGTTTGTATGATTCTTAATGCACACAGCGCAACATCAACACCTGACTCTTCAATTACATTTTTTACCGGAAATATTTAACCATGGCCTCTGTATTCTTCAGGCACAGTGTCTAGATCTATGAATAATTTCGTGCTACTTGTGGCGTAGTCGTCTAGAAAACATTTCTAGGCATGTATGCGTCGAATAAAATTCTCTGTGAATTCACCGCCTTCAGTAGATCGCGCAGCAATGTTTGGAGCAGAGAACACGAATCTACCACAGTAATACATAACAGCGTACGAGAAGCTGAAGATACTGCAGCCGCATTCACAAAACATCTTGTTCGTAAGGAAATTTGGCCTTTGGCCGGCCTGACTTTTTTAATCTGATCTCCAACATTAGGACTGTCTGATATATATTCTTACGAACATATTTAGAGTAGGACGTTTTTGTGAATACGGGCACTATTATCCAATTAATCCACTCCTGTATTAAGAAAGTCAGTACAAAAAATTCTCATGTATGCGTTACTTGGCAAAAAAAAAATACGGCCGATCCCACGCATTGTGGAAATCGATATAATGCGAAGCAGCCAGCAAGAAATAAAGTATGCTGTACAAAACGTGCCTGTCATGATTTACGTGTCAGGACCTGTCATTTATGTTCGTCATAGAGTCATGTCACGGAATACCAATTTTGGTGCATATCAAGCTAGCAAAACAGCCGTGAGCACGCCATGAGCGTGGCATGTCATACGTGCCATACATATCATGCATGTCATGATTTCCATGCTACCACCTGTCATCTGTTCGTCATACTGTCACGTGACGCAATGCCAATTTTGGTGTTTCCCAAGCTAGCGAAACGGCGGCGATTGCACCATGAGCACGGCATGTAAATCACACTGTACATGACATGAATGTAATGATTTTCATGTTGCCACCTGTCACTTATGTTGATCATACAGTCACGTAGTGAAACACCAGTTTTGCTACATATAAAGATATCAAAACGGCCGCGAGTGCACCATGAGCGTGGCATGTAAGTTCATGTCGTACATGACATGGATATCATGATTTACATTACGACTTGTCATTTATGTTCGTCATACAGACCCGTAGCCAATACCAAATTTAGTGTATATCACGCCAGCGAACTGGTCGCGAACGCACCATGAGTGTGGCATATGCCAAGTCACGCTGATACGACATTTCGCGATTTTCATATTACCGCTTGTCATTTATGTTCGTCATGCCCTCATGTCACGTGAATACCGAATTCGGTGTATGTAAAGCTAGCGACGCAGCCGTGAGCTCACCATGAGCATGGAATGTCAATCATGTTTTGCATGACATGGCTGTCATGATTTTCGTTTTACCATTTGTCACTTATATTCGTTAGAGAGTCGCGTAGCGCAATACCAAATTTGTTGTATATCAATCTAGCGAACTGGCCGCGAGCGCCCCATGAGCGTAGCATGCAAGTCATGCTTTACATGGCATGAATGTCATAATCGTCATGTTACCACTTGTAATTAATGTTCGTTATACATTCACTTCACCCAATACCATATTTGGTACATGTAAACCTAGCGGAACAGCCACGAATGCAACATTAGCATGGCACATATGTGATGCTATACATGACAAGCAAGTCATGATTTTCATATTACCACCTGCATTTATGTAAATTATGTTAGTCATGCAGAAATGTCTCGTTATACTAATTTTGGTAGATATCAAGTGGACGAAACGGACGGTAGAGAACCACGGCCACACCGTGTAAACCGCGCCGTTCATGACAAGTAATCAACATTTTTATGATATAATAAATCATTTATGTTCGTCATACAGTCATGTTACGCCATACAAATTTTGGCATAAATCCCATTAACGATACGGACCGGAGAGCCCTAAGTCGTAGGCGGCTAGATAGATAGATAGATAGATAGATAGATAGATAGATAGATAGATAGATAGATAGATAGATAGATAGATAGATAGATAGATAGATAGATAGATAGATAGATAGATAGATAGATAGATAGATAGATAGATAGATAGATAGATAGATAGATAGATAGATAGATAGATAGATAGATAGATAGATAGATAGATAGATAGATAGATAGATAGATAGATAGATAGATAGATAGATAGATAGATAGATAGATAGATAGATAGATAGATAGATAGATAGATAGATAGATAGATAGATAGATAGATAGATAGATAGATAGATAGATAGATAGATAGATACGCTCAAAGTCGCCGAAGTTCGCTAATAAATGCTTCGCATTTAATAATTTGCTCCAGATGATAGTAAAGAAGTACAGCAACCACCCAAATGTTAAACTTACCGCCACAATTTGTCATTTGATGTGAAGCACCCATATATGCCTTCCGTACATAGACACAACATTCAAAATTTTTATTGTGCTATGCCGTAGGAGCACGCCTGCCGAATTACATTTGTTCGCTTGCAGGCAAAGGTATTTTTCTGATGCCGAGAACGACGTCTTTCGCACTAAGGATGGGGATGCCTTTGTGGAACTCCAATGGCACCTGGAAAGAGAATGGAAGGAGAAGTGAGACCCTGTTATATCGCTACCGTCTCTAAAATTGCCATGGGGTTGTGGCAGTGAAGAGTGCAACAGCCAAGTCGGCAGAAAACGGAACTCTTTAGAGATTTTTACATCAGTGGCTAATGGCATTTTCTTTTTTTTTTTTCTTCAAAACAGTGATCGTGAAAGTCCGGACTCTTGCGGTGCGTTCCGATAATGGCATAGCAGCCTTACTAGTGATGTGTGAAGGTCTGTTGCACCGAGGGTTACCAACTCTTCAATGAAGAAAGTTCGGGACTGAGGGGAGGGGGTGCGTACACTAACATAGCAAGCCAGCAAAATCAGTTTTCATTATTGCGGTATCTTCCAGACATATCCGTTGTTTCTTTGAAGCTGCGGCCTCTTGAAGCACATCAACTGGCTACTTGCCGCTCGTAGCACTTCATCTTGCTGGATAATGTACTCGTAAAAGTTATTGTGCTTCACGCGGAAGTTCAGCTGAAGTGGCTAAAGCCTTTCGTAGCCACCACAACATTGTTTTGTGCGTGCGATTTGTGCGAACTTCGTGTTCCTTAGCGTGAGTAGCGTTGTTGGGCGCGCGTTGGATCACATAAAAATTTCTAACTGGACGATCCGAAACAAATCCGGGACATGTAGCTGTCCCGACAAAAACGGTGCGGGACTCCGGACAGTGCATGAAAAGTCTGGACAGTCCCGCGAAATTTGGGAAGGTTGGTAACCCTAGTTGCATCCGTCTTCTTCAACCTGTCTTTAACAGTGCACACCGTGCGCTCGGCCATTCCGTTGCTCTGAGGATGGTAGGAAAGGGTGAAAATGTGAACGATGCGATTTCTGTGCATAAACTGAACGAATTCCCTGGCCGGACGAATTTCGCACCGTTATCCGAGACAACTGTGCGAGGTATCCTGCAATGGCTGAACAGGGTGCGCAGTGCATCGACAGTGCTCCGGGATGTCGTCTTCCCCTAGGGAGTGGACTCTAGCGATTTAATATGCAAGTCAACGTCTATCAACAGCATCTTGCCCTGCATTGGTCCATCGAAGTCTACGTGTATCCTAGACATTCTCTCATGCGTTTCAGGTCAGCTTACTCGCTTCTGAGCAGGTGGCATTGGCAACGCATGGATGCAGCTTTTGCAGCTCGCGGACTCTATATCATAAATAAGCGTAAAACAGCGCCCTGAAAATTAAGCTGCCAATATGTGTGCCATGGTTAGATATTCTAATACAACACAGCATCGCTGCGGTGCACCGTCTGAACCTAATCGTTCGTTGCCGCGTTAGGTCCCGGTACATTAATTTCTCGTATGCCCTCGCTATACCGTCAATGTTAACGACACTTCTCTGTAAGTAGGATCTCTATTCAAGTCTACCGTTTTCATGCTTTCCTTGCTGCGAAGAACAGTTATGATGGCCTGATTACTTTGGTTAGTGCGTAGTGTCTTACTATGAATATCTGCGACTTATTCTACCATGCATCATTTTCAAGCTGAACATTTTAAGTGATAGTGCCCGACCGAACGTAAAGGCGAAAAGAATCACAACTGATTGGTCCATTTCAAAGGATCAGCATGCGCAGACTGGACAGCTTCATTGGCGTAGTTGCTCTCTATGTATGGATGGCTGTTTGAAAGTGCGTTGCGGGTGGCTATAATATGCTTTCTCGTGTACGCTACGGTAAACACGTTCGTATATCACACACTAGTTCAATAGGCCAATCATAACTGCACAACTGCAGGTTAAAGAGCTACAGCGTACCGTGATGTACGATCTGCCACCGAAAAGTGCCCTCTTCACATAAGTAAGCGTACGTGCTTTTCAGCTGCTGCTGTTGCGGGTTGGAAAGGGCCCAGTTTATTATTCATTATAAAAAAATTGTGAGACGATGCCTTTCGTCTGCTCATTCTTCCTTCGAACTCTGCTCTTTTTATTGCGATTGCAATTATACTCCCAGTTCTAACATATCGGGCTGAAACATGGAGAATAACAAAACAACTGGAGCAAAAGTTGAGGACCACGCAGCGTGCGAATGGAACGTAAAATTATAGGAATAACACTGAGAGATCGGAGAACGGAAGAATGGGTAAGGGAACAAACAGGAGTTGCAGGTATCCTAGTTGACATCAAGCGAAAAAAAATGGAACTGGACTGGGCACGTAATACGTAGAACAGACAACCGGTGGAGAGTAAGAGCAACAGAATGGTTACCACGGGGTGGGAAACGCAGTCGGGGACGGCAGAGAGTTAGATGGAGTGAGGAAATCAAAAAGTTCGCAGGGATACAATGAAATCAGCTCGCACAGGATAGGATAAACTGGGGAGAACATTGGGAGAGACCTTCGTCCTGCCGTGGACTAAAACAGGCTGAAAATGAATTAGCTGGAAACTCCAGGCGTACCTTTTCTGTCGCCATCGGTGGCGCCGTAACGTTCCGAAGTGAGATCGATAACGTCCGCCCGCGCGCCGTATGCTCGGGATATGCGTGCGAGGGCAGCCGACGGTCGCGGCTCAAGCGGAGAGAAAAGGCGTCAGCTGTCTCCCATCACGCGAAACTCCCGTGGGGGGCTTAAGGAAGAGAGAGGGAGGGGCTGAGTGACTTCGACGGGAACTGCGTGTCTTGATCTGCCGGCCACGGTCGCGCGCACACATCTTGACAGAGATCAGCGGACAGCTTAGCGGTGAAGCGATAGACATCACAAAAGTCGCTTAGCCCACTGCATTTTAATTGGGACGCCAGGTCGGAATGTTAAAGGAGGCAGCTGCTAGCCGTACTTCGCATAACATTGTGATTTGTCGCTGTGTCTTTGATGGTACTTGAAATACGAGCGTGTAACTTAAACATGGACTTAAGAAGACAAGGACAAGTGCATACTACCAATTGAAAGTTTATTCGGAAAGTTGTGAGCTCTATATACTCACAGATAAAGGTTCTGTAGGAACATACGATAAGAGAACGTAACGAAAAACATCACAAAAGACAACAAATAAAAAATATAACTGCCACAAACCTTGCCAAAGCCCACATTGCCTTGCAGAAAATACTTAACGCTTACGGCATGTGCCACTTTCCAAGAACGTATAATCGTCGTCGGGCCGGGC
The DNA here is from genome assembly GCA_030522465.1 of Rhipicephalus appendiculatus. Taxonomy (NCBI): domain Eukaryota; kingdom Metazoa; phylum Arthropoda; class Arachnida; order Ixodida; family Ixodidae; genus Rhipicephalus; species Rhipicephalus appendiculatus. Next base: position 532,685 of record JALIZH010032975.1, read on the forward strand.
AATTGATCGTTCACTCACACAAGTCAAGTGGTCGCGCGCTATGCTTGCCGCCTCAATATAATTATTTTATTCCTGTGCGGTCATCTTTATGTTAATCGATCACAGTTGTGAAGTCATGCTGAACTTTGCATTCCACATCTGCTGACGTTTTCGTCTAGAAAGCCATCGTTGCGGTTACGTACGTTGCGCCGCATGCTCACGCAATCTCTTAAGACATCTTCCGGTTTGACCAATATAACAAGCGCCGCATGAAAGCTGGATCTTGTAGACAAAGCTGCTGACACAATTAGCAAAACGAGTTTTGCACAGTCGTTTTTTTTTTTGTCTAGCAGCACACGTGAGCTTTTCCAGCTGAGAAAGCTGGTGAGGTGCCAAAAAAACTACATGCACTCCCTTGCATTGCCCTACCTTTTTCAAGTGGTCGGGTGACCTGACGCATGTAAGGAAGAACAGGAATTTTATTCGCGGTTGCTGTTATTCTCGTCTTTCAGCACCATTTCTTGCACCATCTTTAGCCTTCCGTTTTTTACGGATGTCTTCAGCTACGGTGACCAAGACTGGCTCCGGATACCCAGCTGACATAAGCCTAGCGGCCTGATCGTGGAAGCTTGCTTCCATCGAATGAACATAAGAATGGTCAATCGCATTAGTGAAAGAGGTGTTCACAATGCCTCTTTTAACAAGTTTGCTATGAGCAGACGTGTGCGGCAACCGCGGTTTACTGGCGCGTGGCTCGTAAGCCCAGCAGGTATGTTCGGCACGAAATGTAAGCCGTGTCCCTTCTTTACCGCTGTCCTCGTTGTATCGCGCTGAATCCACTCAACATGTTTAAGGTCTAGAAACCTGATGGTTGAGTGTTCTGGAATTTCATGAGTCTAAATGAGAGCATTCCAGGCACGTCATGAAGGAGAGCACGTTACTGGTATGTGAAACAAAACATTGCGGATCACAATCCAATACGACTCAAAAAGCATATATGAACCTAAACACTTTCTTGGAGGCAGTGCTCATTAATTCTTCATCAAACACCCTGTCCCAACTTCGCCAACAACAAATCACTCAAAAGTGGAGCAAAACATGACCCAGTCGATATGCCCGTGGTTGCACGTTGGTTTTCTAGACTTAATGGGCATGTATCTCAAGTCCACATATGTAGAGTGGGATGACGGTGTGTATCTGTAACAAAAAAAGGCACTTGTCCTTGTTTTCCTAATTCCCTGTTTAAGTTACGCGCTTGTCTTCCATGTATAATAAATCAACAACTCGCCCAATCAGCCATTTTCACATGTAGCTTTAACCCTTAAACGCCCATAAGGTATCTATTGTAAATACTCATGCAAGATTCTTTGAAAACACTATTTATTATCCCAAAGAACACAATGCAACGTCAAAATTTTCCTTATACAACGCTAAATTAACATTATTTGGGTGGGAATATACTTCCCTATGGGCCTTTGGCAGAACCGCACCAGTGGGGGGAACTTTTGTAAGCGTGGTACGGCGTGAACGTGAACATTGCACGCAGAGCAAACAATCTTCGACCTCTTGTCATTTTGTTCACTCAAACGACACCATTAGCGCTTTAAAGGTTCGTGGTCTTCTAGGAAAATGTAGTGCAGGTGAAAGCGGCACTTGGTCTGGCACACCAGACGTTTTATCGGTCACCTTGGAAGGCCTTCGGGTCACGTGCGTTGCTGCCTTTCATTTTCAACTGTATCCCTTCAAAAATTGGCCCAGGAGCCAACGCCTTGCTTTGAAGTCGTATGGTCTATGTGTATTGGAGCACCATTCGAGCTAGCGATTATAGAAAATGGTTCGTCCTCGTCATCATCTTCCTTGCTGTCACACACGTTGTTTACATCATTAGGTAAAGAAAAGTGCGAATCTAGGGCTTCTTCAACTGTCTAGCGCGTTTTCTTTTAGAGAAAGAGAAAATCGCATCCTGGGGATTGACATCGTGAAAGGCCCGTAGGTAAGCATATTCCCACTGCAAAATTACAATTCAAATGCCGATAAATTGAATTCCTCATTAAATTGGGATCTCAAAATGGACCAGATAATAGCCCTACACTTGAGGCATTCAGTCAGTGCATTTACTGACCTTTCTTGCTGGGGCAAATACGTTCATCCACGAATTATCGCAGCTAGTGAAAACCAGCGCGACGAACTCCCGCTCAGAGAGAAAAGTGTCGGTGACTCCCACGGAAACTGAGGCACAGCGTAGCTGCTGGCGTTTGAGTCGCTAAAATTTTGTCCTGTTGATTCTCAAACATCATTTCAGATGTAGCAAGTGTCTCAGCGTGGAGGACATGGAAGCATCGGAGATAGAGGTGTTTAAACTTGGTGGGGATGCAGCGATGGCGTAGAGGTAGAGCATCAGCCTCGCATGCAAGAGGACCGTAGTTCGAATCCCGGTGCCGGACAATTCCCAACCGGATTTTTAAAAAATCTGGGTGATGATGGAATTGCGTAAAAAGGCCTCGGGTGCACTCATTCACCAGAGCAGGATCGGCCACCCTGGTGCAGTACTTGGCCAATACCTCCCACATGAATACACCAATTAACCCTCGGCCCTCAGTCCCCAGCGGCTGCGAAGCAACTAACCAAGGCGGCGGTCAGACCTGCGACACAGCAGCGGGTGCTAAGAATATCTGGGTCCGGACAGGCGGCCATTGGAATCTGAACTTCGCTACGTTTAACGATAGAACGTTGTCTACTGAGGCGAGTCTAGCTGTGCTATTAGAGGAATTAGAGGGTGTTAAATGGGGATGAAATATGGCTCAGTGAGGTTAGGAGGACACATGAGGCTTATACAGTGCTGAAGAACGGACACTTCCTATGCTATCGTGGCTTAGCTGACAGAAGAGAACTGGGGGTGGGGTTCCTTATTCATAAAAATATAGCTGGCAATACAGAGGAATACTATAGCATTAGTGAGAGGGTGGCAAGTATCGTAATTAAGTTTAAAAGAGGTACAAGATGAAGGTGGTACAGGCCTACGCGCCTACATCCAGCCATGATGCTCTATTAGTTGAACGCTTCTACGAAAACGTAGAATCAGCAATGAGTAAGGTAAAGACACAATATACTGTACTAATGGGCGACTTTAATGCCAAGGTAGGCAAGAAGCAGGCTGGAGACCATGCAGTGGGGGGAATATGGCATCGGCTCTAGAAACGCAAAAGGGGAGTTACAAGTAGAGTTCGCAGAACGCAATAATTTACAGATCTTGATTACCTCCTACAGAAAATGGGCTAACCGTACGTGGACGTGGAGGAGTCCTAATAGCGAAACTAAAAATGAAATAGACTTCATAATGTGTGCCCGCCCGGGCATTGTACAGGATGTGGAAGTAGTTAACAAGATCCGATGCAGTGACCATATAATGATAAGGTCTCGAATTCGCATAGACTTGAGGAAGGAACGGCAGTAACGGATACGCAAGAAGCCAATTAATTAACTAGTGCTGAGAGGGAAAGTACAGGAATTCAAAGTTTCACTTCAGAATAGATACGCGGCTCTAACCGAGGATACTGACCTTAGCGTTGACGTAATGAATGATAATCTCACTAGTACCATTAAGGAGTGTGCAATGGAAGTCGGAGGTACAGTCATTAGACAGGACACTGGCAAGCTATCCCAAGAGACGAAAAACTTCATTAACAAACGTCAAACCATGAAAGCCTCAAATACAACAGACAAAAAAATGAAGGACACTTTGTACATTCCAAAGTGTGTACGGCGAAAGCGTGTGGCCACTCGACTGACTATACCATGTCTTTTTTCTGTTACACTCTCAGTGGGATAACACACAAACCGAATGTGTGCGTGTTTTCTTGTTTAATTTTTAACGCGATAGGTTTCGCAGAAATTCCGGCGTCGGCGTCGGTGTCGGCGGTGGCGTCATTGGTTGTGATCGAAAAATCATCATCTTGTCCGTAACCGAAAAATCTAGAAAGATGCAAATAAAATAATAATAAAAATTCCCGGGTTCTAGTTAGGATCGAACCCAGGCCGTCTGCGCGGCAAGCAGGTATTCCACCACAAAGCCACGCTTCTGCGTGGAATTACATTGAAAAGAACTTCCTCTGCTTGGAAATGCAGTGAAAATAACTTTCATGCTTTACAAACACACGCGTCCTGTATACAGGCGTCACAATACAACATGTAATATCGCAGTAATATTGCGTGGTACAAGCGTACATTTCCATCGGGCGTCAGAACATGTGAATATCCTAACGACATCGTGGTTCAAAGCAGGCCACCCATTACAAAAGGCACACACGTTAACTGCGCGTATTCCCTTAAGGCCACGAAATGGGTGCATACCAAGTTCGAAAACATTTCCCGTGCACAATTGCTCATGGTTGAAAGCATGCCACCCATTACATAGTATGCACTAAGTGATTGAAGTACGCACTAGAGACCGGATATCGCTATCGCGTTCAGCTCTTAAAGGCGAAGCTTAAGGGTCCCCCAATTTTTTTTACCGTGAATCGCACCGAGACACGAGACTAATCTTCCTCCGTTCGCATGCGTTCGTATTTTCTCGCGCTTTGCGCATCGTACAAACGCCATCCGCGTTCCAGTGCTTATACCCCTGTCACACGGCCACCACCGAACTCCATTTATCTCGTTCGTCGTTCGTCGTACAGAGCGGCGCTAAAGATTGTGTCTATAGTAGTGTTAGAGTGTACTAGTAGGCTGCCTTGATGCACGTTTTCTTCGCTTTCTCCGCTTGAGGGTGATGACATCTGTGGTGTCTATTGCAACGCGGCTACCATATTTCTGCTCACGGCGTCTTGCCACTCGGCGACGGCGCTGTTGAGAGGCGCGGGATGCGGGGCAAAAAAAAATGACGGCGTGGTGGCATCAGCCCTTTCAAAGAATGGCAACACCCTAAGGGGGCGCACGCATCCAGGCACACTAGTGGCTACTATCATCTCCGACCAATCTGCTTTGCCGGTAGCCATGCCATGCTTACGTCTACTTTGGATTACGGGAGAGCCAGCCATTTTTCTCCTTCTATTAACACGAAATTGTTTTATGCCGAGGTCCACGAAGACTTCAGTCACGTATTTCCGTCACGGAAATCACGTTGAAAAAATGCACATCGTCAGATGGCAGGCAAAAAAAGTTCCGACAACGGGAGTAGAACCCACGACGTCTCGGTCCCCGACAACCGATATCGGGCACGCTATCCGCTGCGCGACGGTCACACACTCTGGAGGCTTTACAAACGCGTCTTTTGTATTTCACACCTTATTATCACATTGCTCTTGGTCGGCAGGGTGATGTCGCCCTCTGAAAGCAGTAAAGTGACGTCATTCATCATAACCATGGCCTCCGCGACTGGCTCCTGACACGCGTCGTTGCTACGTTCTATTTGGTGTGTTTCCAATAGCAGAAGTGCAGTTTTGTCACCGCCTGAACACACCGCGAGGTGGCGAACCTAGCCCAAGCGTATAACCTCGCTCGTAGCATCCATTCATATCAAAAATAGCTCGGAGACGCGCGCCTCCGTTTCCCGCTTACGCTCGCCGCAAGAAAAATTGCAGGCAGGTTACAGGAGCGACACGAAGCGCGTTGCGTTTCGCTCTAGTCCGGCCGTGGTGCACTCTTAGAACAAAAGGAGTGCTTTTACGCCCTTTGCGAGAGTTTTGGCTTGTCCCGCAGGGCACTCCTTTTTCCGGGGTGAAACTACTCTCTTTAGAAAGAGAGTGATCCAACGCCCTCTCATGGAGTACAGTACTCCGTCTGCGATGGAGTGAAAGCACTCCCACCGAGAGAGTAAAGCTGGCACATTGAAATCGCTCTGGTATAAAATTAATCAAGCGCAAAAACGAAAGACAAATACATACACGCACACATTCACGCAACCAAAACACGCAGACCGCTCGCGATTACAACACTTAGATTAAAGAGAACCTTCCCGCTGTCGTGACGGGAGATGTTAATGAAGGCGTGATGTTTGGAAGCGTTTCGCTACACTGCCAGTCGAATACTCGCTCGAATCCACGCCTGCAGGCATAAAATCTGTCCAAATTACGGCGCTGCTAGTCAATTCGTTATGTGACTACGCAGCGGGCTCCCCAGAGAAAGCAACACAATAGACTTGACGTGGCTTTTGCAAGATTCTAGGTCATACAGCCTGCAGCGCTTACGCGTGGCGTGCTGTTAATAGGCGGCCAAAGCGGCTGCAAAAAAATTTTTTTTTGGCACTGTAAGAGCGTCTGACGGATTAATATCATTGATACTTAATCCTGAGGGCAATTAGAAGACATACATCAGTGCATACATACATATACAAATAATACACAACACTGGATTCGAACCACTGACCACACGCACCGAGAGCAAACACACTAACCACTACACCACAGGGCCACCGCATGCTGCGATGTGTTTTCTCAAGCATATGTATTCACAAACTGCTTTGAAAAAAAGGGGGAGGAGCTTGCAACTTGTGTTCTTGCATCGTCAGCGTGCATTGCGCCTGCATTAGGTTCGTAAATAGATTACGCGGCGTCATGAACTCGCGGAAACCTCCGTTAGCACCTTATGCTCCGACTTCGGTTCGTCGTCTGTCGTGCCGCAAGCAAAATGATAAACGTGTGTCCTTTTGAGTGTTCACCCTAAGTTGTGGATGTCTTTCTCGCCCAAAATTCGCAGATACCAGCGTGACAAGTACCTTCAGGTAGCGAAACTCACGTATGTGTATTCTACGAGCGTGTGCTGTTGAGTGATTCTGGTTATTTTTGCCGCGAGCCGCAAGTGTTTTCAGTGGCACCAGTGCGTTCTCAGATGTTCGTAGACCATGTGCTATGGCATCTCATTGTTACATAAGTCAATGCCTGAGTTACGAGGGTATTTTAGCGTTTACATATACAACCATGTGTATTTATTGCGCGCGTACGTACTGTTGCGGGCTGCACGCCGGGTCAGCGGCACCTTCCGAGCAGTTGGACGAATACTTCCACCACGAGCACTTAACGCGCGCTGAGGCGCGATATACAGTGCTTCTCAATTAGTCATAGTCAGTATTTAATTGCTTTTATACACGGAGACTAGCTACCTTTTCACTAAATAACATTTACTCTTCACTGTCGCGCAGGGGCGTAGAAGGGGCACCTTCTTGGAATGGTCATTTTTCGCTCTGTATGCCATGGCGAAAAAAATTTGGGGGGGGGCACGTGCCCGGTGTGCCACCCCCTGGCTACGCCACTGCTGTCGCGCGCCATTATAATGAACGTCGTAGGCGTGCACCAAGCTCCACTAATTCGCGAGTGAAATGTCTCCCTAATAATAATAAGATAATACTGTTGCGCTTCTCTGTTGCGAACGTCCGCGTGTATTTGGCGGTCCTCCTGAAGAAATTGTGCAGTATTTGCTAGAAAAATGGCGTAATTGTATCCCTCAGTGAAACAGCTGTTCTTCTGAAAATAACGTTTATTTATATTTCGTAGGATATCTTTTGTCACAGCAGGTCACAAGTGGTGCCACGAGCACTCGTACTACCTCGTGTACCTTTAGGTGCGGCCAAACTCATTATACAAATTATGCTACCGTTGATAAATGATCAACCCATCCATGTTCGATGAATGTTGGTCTGTTTCCGTTCACTGCCTGCCGCTTATTTGCATATTTTGCAAGAATCATCTGTTCAGTCCATCTGGTATAACACAAGGATTATCTACAGTATCCCCCTCGAACAAAAGATAAAAGCGCCCCTTTTCAAGGCATACTGTCCACTACAAGGGGCCCCATCTGATTTTTGGTATGCTTCACCGCACAACTGATTTGCATTGCGGCGGGGCTCACCTACGTTTTTTCCATCCCCATGAGATGGCTGCAGATCTTCAGTTGCCGTTATCTTGCGACATATGCAGTTCCCAGGCTTGCATATTTGAGGAGCAAGCATAGGTAGAAACAGGTGGAATGTGGCTGGAGACCGCACAACTTATTGACAAGCTGTTGAGATCAAACTGGCGTGACACTTCAGTTTGACCATTCTTTCGCACAGTGAAATAAAGGGCACCTATTTCACAATACATGAGTTAATTTATGGCACCTACCTTCATCACGTCCACTGTTTATTCCACAAGGGGTTTTCGAAACATACGTGGCTGAGACCCACTGATCTATACGTCAGTGTTTGAACAATTTCTTTTGCATAATACAAGCTCTTTTTTGTTTGAATGCACTAGAAATTCTTAAACATTAATTGATACAAAAAATGTGAATTGTAGTACTTTATTGGAATCAAAACAATAGCATCCATAATGTCAATGTAAAAAAAACACATTTTCATCTACAGTACAGAACGTATGCTCATTATTGAACACAGGAAACAAGATACACAGCACAACCGAAAGTACAGAAAAAAAAACATCACAAGGCACGACACATATACTTAGCAATGCCAGTATGCATTTAAATCCAAACAGACGGCATGCACAAGGGACTTGGTGTCTGCTTACAAATGAAGGCAATTCGATAAGTCAATGAAGGCTTACAACACTTTTGAGAAAAATGTGACTGTGGAATAGGCATGGTAGTGCACAATTTCTTTATATTGCATTAGTTTGCCCTCAGGCGTGAAACATGATACACGACTGTGCAGTCAACTTTGTTGTATAAAGACCTGTGGTGTCGACCATAGATCCACCTGCCAAAATTTGTAAACACGCTTGCCTTTGTTCACATATTTTCATATGATGATGCAAATTTCTAAAATCAAGCTTGGGAACTAGGCATTATTTCACAACCATGATTCGCCGGAATATTATGCTTAAATAGTAGACCTACAGTTATAATATTTTCATGCCAGCTAGTGCCGTGCCATCATTTGCTACCGGTAAAGTAGTTCACCATCCTTAATAGCTGAATTAATGGCTCATGCGAAACTACCTCATGTAAAATGAATCCGAATACCATGACTGGAAAGTTACGTTAGGCAATAACAAGTTTTAAATTAAAAATTGCCTATCAATACTGGTGGTGGCTTGACACATTAGAGCCAAGGACTGGATATGCCATGAGGTTGCATAAAAATTGAACAGGCTATAAATACAGGTTGTAAAACAGCCAGGAATTAAGTTCAGTCAGCTAAATGAGTTTACATCCTTTTTCAAGACATATAAAATTTTCAAAATGTGTACTCTTATTGGACAGTTTGGACACAGCATCGTGCATAACACACTGCAGGAGTCCAAGTGCTGGCAATCCTAAATGCTGAGTGATGTACAAGATCGTCAATATAGTGTACTGTAAGGCCCATGAGTGTTCGCAGAACAGGCCATCCTGTAGACGAACAGGTGGGCCAGAACTCTCGCTGCTTCGCCAGAAGTGTCTAGTCTTCCTGAAAAAAGATATCAAATAAAGAATTGTATTAGGCTTTCTGCATCCATACAAATGAATGCCCTACAAAAGACTAACATGACATCTCTTACTGCAGACTTTTTGAAAAAAACATCACAAAAATACAAAAATTGAAACGCTGCCTTGAGAGATCTCCCAACGAGTGCAGCATGCTTTTATTATAAATTCTGAAAGATGTAGCAATATGATACAGAAAGACTGAGCTCATTGCTTATCCATGTATTTCTGCCATGTTTTGATACACATAGCAAAAGAACAAGGTACGATGGCTAGTGTGCAGTGTTGCTTGTTGTTTCATGGAGGCAACTCCTACAAGAAAAATAATTCATTCACCCTCAAAATTTACTGGAAGTTCAACCAAATAAATTATTTTAAAACTTGCGCTAGATGGGAAAAGATTAGATATATACTTATGAGGCATGCCACAGTGCACACCCTTGATTCTTTAATGTACATCTTAATCTAAAACCATGCTAATGCCAAAGCAACACTTAGACAACATTGTTAGTACTGCACGTGTATGTGACTAAACCAACAGTGTATACAGCGCCTGCCTATAAGTTATGCACTATCCTGCTGCTGCCAATGACGAAATACGTATTCTCTGAAAATTTTCCATCCTGCTTACTGCTTGATATTAACTTAAATATCACCTAGGCAACACACTAGACATGCAATAAACATAACTATCAAGTCTAAACGAATGGAAAAATTTTCCCAACCGTGATAACTTAAATCACGAGGTGCATGGAACCAATCCTTTTTAAGTGACTCAGTATTTCACGCCGCACTGATCAGCTGTAAAGCACGCCAGTACCTATATCAGATAACTGGCATAAATTCACTTGACGTCCATGCATGAAACACTTCTTTAGCTCTTAAATTTATTATCCTAAAGCACTCGAACACGAAAAATTAATTCAGCACACAATACACAAACTGACAGTGTGGATAAGGCTTTTCTATTACTACGGGAAAAAATACTTCACAGTATTACGCTGTAAGATTTTTGTCATTGCTGCTCCCATTTAATATTAGCATTAAAAGCATTGCTGTGCTTCCTACACAAAGTGACCTTAGAGACAGGCTTTAAAAGGTGTCATACTCTTCTTTCCTGTAAAGCTTTTCTCTGTTATCTTTTACCCTCGTACGCCCTTCGTCTGCACAGCATGGCCAGCCAGATTAACAGCTGGCAAACATGCCTGTGTTACCATTTATGTCTTCCTTTCCTTCTTTCAAATAAAGTCTTGGAGCATTTCGAAATATACACATCAAGTTCAGTAGTGTAGCATTGCCAACTGCACAAACATTGATAACCTTCACACTACACAAGACTTCATGAGGGTCTAGTTGGCGCATACCGACAAAAAATTACTTAGCGCAAGAAAAACGCAGCACACAAGGAGGATACACAAGGGACAATCGGTTTTCCACTGTATCTCCTTGTGTGCTGCGTTTTTCTCGCCCTAAGTACTTCACACTATGGCCAACCAAATTAGCACTGCCCCTGTGGTGAGACCAAAAACCAAATACTTGCAGGTTCAAGCTCACTCCACACCTATTTCGTCAAAAGCACAGCATTTGAGTTTCTTATAAATTAGGTTGTTTACCAGGTATCATTCTAATGAAAGAGCTGAAAACAGAGCATGCTACAGCATGGAGTAGGCGCACAACAGCACGTCCTTTGTGAATTTGCGATGGAGTTATCCGGTGACCTGCGTGCTACTGCTTTCTGACGCCGCAGTAAATTCAATATTTACATTCATCAAGAAGCATGAATGTAGGAAGCTTACACGTGGGTTACAGAAGTAAACCATAACAAATGACTAAAGATGTCTTGTCCTTGCCGAACACTGTTTTTTTAACTGCCATAATGTTTAACGGCTGCTTAGCTTTTCTTCACAACTTCATAATAGTCTTATGCAAGACAATTATTTACGATTGTCCCTCTACCATCACGACTGCGTTGAGCTGACTTGCGCTGATGTGACTGCATTAGTCGGGCACAGCTCACACATCTTCAAATGGCTGAGAATATTCACATGAAATCCAGGAAGGTTCCAGTGCTGATATATGTCACTAATTAAGTGACAATACCGTAAAATGCATGTGCTTCACCATACACGCTGTCACTTAGCAGATGACTGTCACATATCGCCATAATTATATCCCTGCAGCAGAATTTATTGCCACTAGTCAATTAAACTCAACCTAATAGCGTCATTAGACCATGGTATGATGATGATGATAATGATGCAAAGGAAGGAAAATAACTTTATTGCGATATTGATGCAAATGCTTTTTTTTTGTCTTAGACACGGAAAAAAAGTGTAATGCAAAAATGTTATGGAAAAGCATTCTCACTAATATTCTGTGCCTCGATAAAATTTCCATAGTTGCACGGCGGAAGAACAAGGGCGCCCAGTGCACTCTGTATCCAGCGTAAATTCTGCCAAAACATGAGCGCCGGGTGATGCCACAGGTTAATAACGCACACAAGTCGACACTGAGACTGAAGAAAAGCACAAAAACATCCAGTATGATTACTAATAATAACATTAATATTGAGGGTTTCACGTGCCAGAACTATAATATGAGGCCCGCCTTAATGAAGACTTCAGAAGCCTGTTCTTTAACGTGCACTGACATCGCAGAGTACACGAGCTTCTAACATTTCGCCTCCATCGAAATGCGACCGCCGCGGCCGGGGTCCAACTCGCGACTTACGGGTCAGCAGCCGAACACCGTAACCATTGTACCACTGAGGCGGCCAAGAATGACAACTGAATCAAATGAAAACATAGTTGGCTTTAAATCACTTATTACGGCATGATAACCGCGGGCTTTCGCGTAAGTGTATATTTTCTGCAAACACGCTGCCGCACTCACGCTTTATGGGAAGCAAATAAATTATAACGCACAAATTGACTTTATCGAGGCGCATGCGAGCTTCGATAGACTGGCCTTGCGACGTCTGTGCCTTCACAAAAGCTTTTTAAACGCGCATCAGGCATCACACGTATGTGCGCCTAATGTTATATATTGTACTTTACAGGCGACACAGCATGCACTATTACACATCTGAACGACGATAGGACGCGAAGCAGAGAAAACAGAAGCACCACTTACCGTTCATATTCCCGACTGTGCCGAACCATGTGTTGGCCGGGCACTCAGTCACGCAGTTGAGTCTGCAGACAATCACAAAACCAACGCGCACACAGCACGGGATGTTGCACTGCCGTCGCTAAATGCGGTTCACGTCCAGCGTCGAGATCACAGTCGCGCACACACGTACACACGCCGCCGACGCAGCTGAGCAATCACCAAACTTCAACAATTGAACAACGCGTCAAAATGGCGAAGACAATGACGGGCGACGGCAAAGTTTCAGGGTTTCAGCCTTTCAGCTGCTTCGGGCGCGCGCACGTTTCTCCTCTCCCTGTTCCGCCGTTTCTTTTTTTCTTTCCTCGCGCGCGCATGCGTCGTACGGTTCTGTTATCGTGCTTCTGGCGTTTCTCTCTCGCCATTTCCCAGCCGCTTGATGCAAGTCGCGTCTTTTTTTTTCTTTTTTTTTTTTTTTTCTCTATCGCGACAGCTTGGTTTCGGCGGCGTTGGCATGTTTTTGAGCGAAAAAGCAGCTTCTACCGTGAGCGAAAGTTCGTGCTAGATGCAATTAAATATAGGAGCCAGAGGCGCGTTTGCACTTTGCAATTTGGGACGGTAAACCCCAACGATTAACTGATTAAAAATGAGCGTTTTATTTCTTGCGTGTTACGGAGGGGTGCACATATGAGTGAGATGTGCGTGTTGTTTCGACTACTGGCGCTCGGCCCCTGACAAGCACACCCCTGTGCTTGCACAGAACGGTGCAGAACTGCCGCGGGCACAAATGCTTGCGATAACTCGCTTAAAGTACGAGCAGAGCTAGGTAGCAGATTATGGGACTGCATGTTTACCAAGCCTGGATGTGAAGTCACCGAAACACTACTGGCGTTCGCCTTGCGCTCGCAAATACAAGTGTCAGCAAAGCTTGCCGAGCACAAGTGGTCGTGAAAACGCAGGTGTGATGTTTGGGAGCGCTGGGAGTGTTTCAGTACGAGTGAACATAATCGCGTGCATTTACGATCCCGGATTCTTTGGGCATGTCAGCGGTTTTCGACACGACACGTTGAGGAGGCATATGTTTCGTCGTCCGTTCATCGAGAACCCAGACCGCTACGTGAATTCTAGCCCGGCCTGCGGCAGATCCCCAACGGCTTTCCACGTCACGGTGGAGTGCGCCGAAAAATTGTTGCCTCCCCTCCCTGTCATCTTGCGTCCCTTCCGCACTAAAATGTGGGGTGATGCCCTCAGCATGCGACGGGCTTCTCGAGAGCCTCCAGGCGTTCAACGGGCGCGTGTCGCCAGGACCCAGGACGATCCCTCCCGCAGGATTGATTGAATGAATAAAATATTATTATCATAAAATCAGGTTATTTAGTTTATAACTTTTGAGTGAGTTACGCTGTGCATCAGCGCGTGGCCTTGAAGCGAAGAACGGATACCCCGTGACAAGCCGCGCGAAATTATTAGTGGCGTTGCAGATGCGCACGAAGTTACAGTGGACGCGCCCGTCGGCTTGTCTGTCCGAATGGCCTTCCTCAGCGTCCCAGGTCAAAACGCAAGGAGCGCGCGCATTTGCTAGCAAAGGAGCACGCGAGCGTCTGCCGGTGGTTTAGGGGCCTGGTGTTTCGTAACCGGGCCTAGCCGAGCTATGCCGCAGCCATTATTTTAAAATAAAATGTTTTCTCTCTCGACTGAGCGACAGTCCGAGATACAAAACTGCGCGGACTTATCTTTGCAGCTTCTCCAATGGGGAGAATGGGACGAGTAAAACAAGCTGTGAAACAAGCTGTCGTATGGTAAAGGAGTAAAACAGGCATTGAACTCTCTTGCGGTTTGCCGGAGTAAAACAGGCACTTTACTCTCTTTTCCCAGAAGGAGTGAAAGCCCCCTTTCACTCCTTCTGGCCAGAGAGAGTAAAGTGACTCCCTGTAGAGAGAGTATAATTTCTTACTCTCTCTGCAGAGAGAGTAACAAAGCTTCTTTACTCTTGCTGCTGGAGTTTCAGTTTTTAGAGTGTGTTCTATCGGTATGGCGACCTGAGCCCAAGTTGTGCGTTCAATCAGCGATGCTGTTCTCGTTGTGACACCGCTTTTTCTGATTACGCTCTCACCGTTAACTACTGCAGCTGCCACAGAGGTTTCTATAATCATTGCTCAATGACGTTAGTCGTCGGAATATTGACGTACCACGAAGTGTCAGCGTGGGTGCATCCACGTTAAACGGTGCTATAGCTGCCAAACACCAATAGACATTTGTGCAAGGTATCTTATATTAATGTACAGTAAACATTCAACTATTTCTGTAATAACACGTTTTATTTTCGTGCTATTTCAATTCCTATGAGTGAGAGACAACCTTTCTTGTTTTATATTCTTCTATTATGACAAGACATAGTAGGTAACAGTACGAGGACACTGCATAATGGGACTGAATGCCAACATGGTTACGACAAACCATTGGAATATTCGTATACGGATGATCGGTGCTTCGGCTAGTCAATAGATAATGCTAGGGATGCCGTCTACAAGCTACAGGAAGCACAGAGTTTATGAAGGAAGGGAATTTTCCGGGTCTCGTTTCTTAATTTGAAGCAACATTAATCAAAACCAGCAGATAATGAAGACTAGGAAGGTATAGGGGACGCTAATAGTAATGTTTTAAGGGTGTTCTGATAATTTTGATATGGGTGTGAAGGAAGTAAAGTGGACGAAAAGACAACTTGCCGCCGGCAGGGACCGAACCTGGGACGTTCGGATCCGAAGGTTGCAGGTTCGGTTCCTGCTGGTTTTCGTTAAGGGAGAGTAGAGACCACATCAAACACCACGCAAAGCTGATATCCTAATAAGTATATTTTTCAGGGTACTTATTCGACAGTGATACTATTATGAGATATCAAGCTGTTATTAAGCGCACTTCAACGAAGACAAACGAGAAAGGAACACAAGACAAGCGCTTACTCGCAACTGAAAGATTTATTGAAAAGGGAAGAATATAAATACACCAAACAAGAAATCAACGCATGCGTGTCAACACGCATGCGTTGATTTCTTGTTTGGTGTATTTATATTCTTCCCTTTTCAATAAATCTTTCAGTTGCGAGTGCTTTGCTTGTCGCTGTTTACCGCTCGTTTGTCTTCGTTGAAGTGCGCTTAATAACAGCTATACCATGCATATCAACCAACTAGCCCAAATGTCGATTCTCTTGGAGATATCAAGTACACTGTAGTCGACTCCTGATTCTTCTTGGCCACCTGGGTTTACTACCTGACCATAAAAGGTAAATGAATAATATTTAATTTTGTCTCCATTTAAGTGGGTCCCAGATGAATGCAGAAGCTCAATTATCTGATGACTGCTGGTAGCCTGTGGTGGGCAATTTCTTAGATAAAAACAAGAAGCGGAGAGTCATTGGGTCACAAGAAGATTCAGACAACTTCGTAGTGTAGTAGGAGCAAAATGACAAATAAAAGCGGTTCTTTTAGCTCCTACGTGCGGTCGCAATAGTTTAACTTGAATATACTGAGTGGAAGTCAAAGACTTCACGCATCTTTAAATGAGCAAACGCTTACCTTAGTTTTCCCCGTGGGAATGAATTCCACGCTTCTCAAGGAATGCAGCAGGCATAGCTTGACTGAAAGCAGGGCGAACCGCATGCCTACGCAGTTCCGTGGCCCCGCCCCAAATGGCAGGTAGCTGTACGGACGGATGGAAGCCGACATTCTCCTCGCTGAACCTAAGCGGAAGACCATCGTACTATCGTAAAAAAACAGCGCAAAAAAATTGGCCAAGCTTCAACTAAGCACTGAGCCACACAACACTCCAAACAGCAAAACTCAGCGATTCTGAAGACTAATCTAGTTGCTTCTAGATTGTCTCTGGGCTATAGCTAGGTCATGAGGGTTGTTTCTAGGTTGATTCTAGGTTTTAGCTGGGTGCTACGACGTTGTAGCCGAGTTCAACCAAGTGACACGACAATATATAGCCAAGTACTACGACGTTAGCGAAGTACTACGATGTTAGCTAAGTATTACGACGTTATAGCCAGTTACAATGATGCACATTTAGACGCAGTAGCCGGCCGAATGGGTGGACCCAGGGTGACCCCAAGTATGAAGGAGAGAAACGGCAATTATTAACCAGAAGCCATTTTTATTGGGCAATCTTCGTCAACATACTCATCGCAGTCATCATCAAAGAAATGCCCTCCAATCTCGGCTCTTGAGAAGTACTCGAGCTCATCCCTGCCATGAAAGATGAAAGGCTTAGACAATGGTATCATCTTCACTCACTAGCATTTCTTCTCGTTGCTCTTGTTTCGAAGTCTCGGCTTGTGTTGTATTACCAAGAGACTGCAGTTTTGGCAAATCAATCGCTGTTCCCGAATAGCTGCAAGCCTCGCCTCGCAAATCGCAGCTTCTTCCTTGGGAGTCCGGACTTCCTGTTAGGCGCCCTCACTGTTTCCTAGTGTTGGGATAACTGTTGCATTCTTCCTTTTTATTGGGCGAGTGGTGAGTAGTGGCATTTACCCAACTTCTGTGACACACCTGTTTATGATGATGATAGTTTCTTGCAGCCGCCGTGGCCTTTCCCGTTCCCTAGTGTTGAACTAACTGTTGCCTTCTTTTTTTTAGTTAACCAGGGGTGATCTGTTTATGAGTCGTGACACGGCGTACATAATACGGCACTTCTGAAATGGATGGTACAGCTGGTTAACGGCGAGGTTTTTTAGGTGTTGAATAAAATGCGATTACAGCCTGTCTGCCGAGATAAAAAATACAGGATGACCTGATTTTTTGGTCTGGTTGTCCCGTGCAGCCAATTTCCCACAGGGTGTGGGCCCTTGCAAGCGTCTGCCGAATGCCCGGCCGGAAGAGTGCTTTTGCCTTTTCACCGGTAGGTACCCGGTACCCGGTGGCAGCAAGTCATTGCCTTCCACAGCAGCTACAGATCATTGACTATTTTCATTGACTATTTCACCGATGCTATGGAGCGTTAAGGTGTGCCCAGGGGCCTTTACAGATATTTACTGGGCCAGCTTTCGAGATGGGTTCCCTAGAAAACCGCGCCAGCTCATGTAGGTCTCTGCCCTTTAGGAAAAACCGGTGGGTTTCCGGTCGGCACTGAGAGTCGAGTCCAGTACCTACCACATTGGAAGCGGACGCTCTACCATGTAGCCACCATTGCGGATTTCAACAGACATCTCTACACGAGTTGTATACTTGTACGTGTTGTATGCTCTCGCCGCTTACGTCACGTTGACACGACAGAAAGCAGGAAAATCGCTCACTACTTACTTCACGTTGAGACGGCAGACAGCACGCAAAGTGCTCATCGCTTACTTCACGTTGAGACGACATAAAGCACGACAAAAGCGAATACGGCCCTGGAGCAGCCTTATTCGCTTACACCAGAGTTTTGTAAAGCTACGCGATGTCGGACCCAGAGAAGTGAGCAGCTAGCTTTGCTTCGTCTAATATTCCGATTTTTCGCTATAGCATTCATTCCTTCCCCCTTTCGGAGAAACTGTAATTTTGTTTCTATAACGAAGCTCATGATTCCCTTATGCGAAATCAATGCTGCATCGTGACGTTTCATGCGTGACGGTCTGTCTAAATCATAATTGCACACTGTAGGAGGCAAATCACATAGCTGACACCTCAAGATGTATATTTCCTGAAGGATTCAGGATGTCCTCTTCGGATATTTCTAGGAAAAAGCAATGAAGGAAAAATGCAAATTTATTATAATATAATAATGTATGGGGTTTAACGGACAGAAACCACGATATGATTGTGACGGACGCTGTACTGGAGGGCTCTTGAAATTCGGACCATCTGATGTTTATGTGCACTGACATCGCACAATACACGACAAACTATCATTTCGCCTCCATCAAAATGCGACCGCCGCGGCTGTGATCGAACCCGCCACCTTTGGGTCACCCCTCAGCAGCCGAGCAACGTAACCGCTACACCACCGCGGCGGACAATTCACATTTAGGTCTTTTGGGAGTTAAAAACCTATATTTTCCTCGGTAGCATTCGCCTCGCGTGTCTATTTACCACCAAATATTTGACGGATCAATGAATGCATGAAGGCATCTATTTGTTAAATGCACTTCGTAAGTGGCACTGCATGAGAAGGTTTTCAGAATCTCAAGTGCCAGTCATCATCTCAGTTGTAGAAAAGATCGTTTCCTTATGCAGTTTCTTATCTTGCTGTTCTCACTTTCGTAAGTCGAAAAATCAAGAGTGGGCCATTTACCTAATTCAAGTTTCAATTTTTAGATGATCTTGAATGAGAGCAACGGACTTTCAAAGTATAAGCCGCGTGATTCTGCGCATTACTAACAGCAAACCAGCATAGCAAACAAATAAGCGGGCCAAGCACAGTTTCTGCGTGGGTTCGTATATCATCCATTCTTTCAACGCCGTTCTGCCTGCTTGATTGACATTGACAAGGCAGTTATTCCAAGGTTCCATACTAGTTACTTTCTCTATTTGCGCCTTGCACAACTGTAAGTATCTACATAATGGATTAAATTGACTATACCAATGTAATTTCCCCGCAACAAACTCAATTTTTTCTGCCATAGTAAATGATCTTACCTATCAGGATCAAATCTCTCCGGATCTGGAAAGAGTAAGGGGTCATGGTGCATAGCGTAGGCAGGGATGACAACTGCGCAGCCGCTTGACAATCTTACGCCTGTTTCACCAAGGATGTAGTCTGCGCTGGCTATCCTTTGGATTCTAAGTGGAAATAAAAACGTTTAGTTGGAGCAATATTAATAGTCGGGCCAGTCAGTACATTGTGGCAGAACATCACAAAAAACGGGACAGTGAGCACACAGGACATAACGCTTACACATTGTCATAATTAGTACATATTGAAATGGTGAAAAGGAGCAAGCGTACAACAGGGTTGTCCAGCGCCCCTCAACAGCCTTCACGTCTCCTAGTTTTGTGCTTCTTCTGACCACAGAAATATTAAACCAGGTTGTGTAAATCAGACAGTTTCATAAAACACAATTCAGACATTAGTGAACGATCTGTTTAACAGTTTTATCACATAGCAAAAAAAATTTCATACGAACCTTGGTGCAGGTGGGTACATGCGTAGGGACTCCGACAGGACGCAGTGCAAGTACTTCAGGTTGGAAACAATGTCCAGGCTAGGATTGTTGCCCTGGAAATATACACGGACCACCGGGAGGAATCAATGAATGCAAGTTGCTGGCAAGGCACCAACATTCTTTAATGGCGCTCTGCAGAATTTGTTTGCTGGACATTTACACTTGCGATATTCAGCGCCACGAATGAACGAACGGCAACTGCGGATGACATGCTCATAGACGATAGCCAAATAACGTAACCAATAATTAAGATTTTCTTTTCCAATTCAGGCCTCTTGAATAGCAAAGTTGCGTAATTATTTATACCAGACAGCAGCCATATCCGTTACATATGGCGAAAAGAACGTATGCAAATCTTTTAGGCCAAATCACTGTTACCTCAAATCGCTCACACTTACATATTATTACCATATTTAAATATGCAGTGTGGAAGGAGGTGGACCAAATATGCTGCCAGGCATGCACCATCAACCTTACCAACTTTAAAGATACCCCTGCGGTCTTTTAACGCCCCTTCGGAATCTAATTTGGAATTTGCAATGCGCATTCTGCTATTACGTCGACCGATTGCATGCTGAAGCACAAACCATTGAATCATGTCACATGCCCTCCCTAGGTAGCAAAAGGCGTGCGCACGAGGGGTGGGGGGGGGTCCCCCTTAATCACCTAGAAGAGTGGTCGTAAAATCTGTCATGACCACGCAGGTTTACGACGATAATGGCGGCCGAATGGCCCTGATGTTGCACTCCAGGGACTGTTTACTTCTCATATTATTGCGATATGAATTATATGGACACTCGCGGCTGGTTTTCGCCGTCGGCGTCGGCGTCGGCGTCCGCGTCGGCGTCGGCGTCATTTGCCGTATATGTATATATATAACCGGGCCCGCCGGTCGTTCGTGAGCGTGAAAAGACGCGAGGGGGGGGGGGGTCCCTCGAGCGACCTTCGATTTTACGAGCGGGGCGCGCGCGTTATCTCCCCTTCTCGGCGGCCGACAGCGGCCGACAGCGGACGGGGGTGGGGGGGGGGGACGCTTCGATTTTACGAGCGCGGGCGCGCGCTTTATCTCCCCTTCTCATCTTCCCTCTTCTCGGCGGCCGGGCCGGCGTACCCTTCTGCGTGCTGCGCTCTCAACGCGAAGAGAATTCTCTTAAACAAGCGTTTTCTAGAGTTGCGTGAGATCGGATCCAAAAAGAGTTAGCTGCCAGCCTCACTTCGTATAACATTACAATTTTTTGCTATCGCATTCATTGCTTCACCCTTGCGGTGAAACTGTGACTTTTTTAATTTAGGAAAGCCAGGGACCAAAACCAGGCCCAGCTGAGAAGCACGTCATCGCTCCATTTAGCCTGGGTCATTCCACGCCAACTGTCCGAGCTCGCCAAAAATCAATTTCTATAAAAAATCCGAGAAAATTACGCCCTGTTAGACATTAGTTCTACTGTATTTTGTCAAAATATTTTGAGTGGAAAAAATGTTTTGCGCACGCGACCACCATTTCAAATTCACAAAATGGTGCAAAATCAGGTACAACTAAAAATTCCCTATCAATCGACCATTTCACGCACTGTTACAACAGTTGCCTTTTTGTGTTTTTTGAGCTCCGTGCTTTTATTATAGGACAGTTCTTTATGGTAGCTTCAAATTTTTCATTCCTTGGCGCGTAGGCAAAGTTGAGTAAGTTGTAGCATTTTCGGGAATTTTCCTACAAAAGCAGATTATTGGTAATATGCATAAGTTACTTCTATCAAACTCTCCATAAAACGTAATATTTCCCAATATTTTTGTTTTGCCTCTGTGTGGCACGGTACGCTCTAACATAAAATCCTAAACTTCTCAAAAGCGCCACTTTGGCCTATATTGAGACGTCTATAGCAGCCTAAAGTGGTCCAAGAAAAAGTCCGCGGAAAAGCGAATACAATTAAGAATGATAGCAACTATGTTCACACAAAGCTTAATGAAAATAATCTTTCTTTTAGTGGATAAAAACATTTTGAAGTTTAGTCCGGCTATTGCATTTTTCTTTTTTTTGCTATGGGGCAATACAAGCCAACTCAATTTCCTGCATGAAAAAGAGTGATAGTGTAATCTCAGTACATGATTTTAGTTCTTTTTGTTAGAACTTTATTTTTGTACTGCATATCGAGGTGATAATAAATAGAGGTAAAAATGTAACAATTCGATTGGCTTAGATGCCACTATGTTTCCAACAATGAATCGTGCTACTTATTACATGCGTCTGTGAGAATCAATTGGTGTCAAAAGGTGCTTAAGTCTCAACGTTCATATAAACCGGAGAAAGGAAACGTGACCGTGGCCATTCATAGCTGATCCACACGAGGTTCATCTATGCAATTCGTAAGGAGCGGCGCACGATGTGGCCCCGCACCGCGCATTCATGCCTTCCGTACGTCGTCCGCGATCCTACGGACGGACTATACCAAGCTATTTTTCACAGCTTAATTTGGAATGTTGCAGGCAGCAGATTTTTGTTAAACTAGGATTTGTCAGTCCGGTAACATGCACTGTTTTACAGCTGTTATGAGATCACAACATCTTATTTTTTGTAGCGTAGTTGTCGGCCGCCGCCTACGGTGTGCGCCAGAGCAATAAGTAACGCGATTCATTCTTGGGGACATAGTGGCATCAAAGCCAATCGCATTGTTGTATTTTTGCCTCTGTTTATTATCACCTCGATATTTAGTATACAAATTAAAGTACTAACAAAAACAACTTAAAATCATGTACTGCGACTACACTACAATTATTAACGCGATAGCGTTAAAGAGCTCGTTTCGCAGAAATTCCGGCGTCGGTGTCGGCGTCGGCGTCGTTGGTTGTGAGCGAAAAATCATCATCTTGTCCGTGACCGAAAAATCGAGAAAGATGCAAATAAAATAAATAATAAAAATTTTCGGGTCCGAGTGAGGATCGAACCCGGGTTGTCTGCGTGGCAAGCAGGTGTTCTACCACACAGCCATGCCTCTGCTTGGAAATGCTGTGAAAATAACTTCCTCTGCTTGGAAATGCAGTGAAAATAACTTCCATGCTTCGCAAACGCAAGCGTCCTTTATATAGGCGTCGCAATATAACATGTAATATCCCAGGAAATATTGCGTGGTACAAGCGTACATTGCCATCGGGCGTCAGAATATGTGACTATCATAACGATTCCATAGTTTAAAGCCAGCCACCCATTACAAACGGCACACACCTTACTGCGCGTATTCCCTTAACACCACGTAGTGGGTGCATAGCAAGTTCGAAAACATTTCCCACATTTGCCGCGCATAATTTCTCCTGGTTTAAAGCATACTACCCATTACATAGTATGCACTAAGTGATTGAAATACGCAATAGGGACGGGATATCGCTATCGCGTTCAACTCTTAAAGGCGAAGCTTAAGGGTCCCCCCAATTTTTTTTGGTACAGCAAATTCAGTTGACTTGTATTGCTCCCATATCAAAATAATGCAATAGTGGGGCTAAACTTGAAAATTCCTTTTCTCCACTAAAACCAAAATTAATTCGTTTAATCTTCGTGTGAACAAAGTCGCTATGATTCTTAATTGTATACGCTTTTCCGCAGATTTTTTCTTGGACCACCGTAGAGTGCTACAGACGTCTCAGCATAGGCTAAACGGGCGTTTTTGCTAAGCTTATGATTTTATTTTAGAGCGTATCTGCCACACTGAGGCAAAACAAGAATATTACAAAATATTAAATGCGAAGCATTCCTTTGCGTATTGTAAGCACTTTTGTGTTTCTATCTACGTATCTATCTATCTATCTATCTATCTATCTATCTATCTATCTATCTATCTATCTATCTATCTACGTATCCAGCCGCCTACGTCTAAGTGCTCTCGTGATCGCCTCCTTAACTTGGGGTAGACCAATATGTGTATGGGAGGGTAAGATGTATTAAAGAACATGTCTGGCGGGCCTTGACGTGAATAATGTGAAAATCCTGTCACGTACGTCGTCAAACCCTTTCCTGCAGACACGTATGGTACATACCCGTATACCAATGGGCCGCGGTATGCGGGTATGAGCCACAGGTGTTTGACAATTTATATCTACCCAGGAACCGTGAGGACAGACATTAGTAATTTAAATGCGAGAGCGTTAAGAAAAACTGACGTCGGCAGCGTTGACCCGACGAGTGCAAATACTAACTATCAGGGTCCCAGCAGACACCAAACCCAAGCAGTCTGCGTGGCAATCAAGTATTCTACCACAGAGCCACGCCAGGTCTCGGAACTGCTTTGGAAAATGGCCCTATGCAGGCGTATAATGTTGGTGAAACTTGAATTGTAGTTGCAGTGCTGGCTAGCTAATTTTATAAACATTAAATATGTACTCCTATGAGGCAGGCGTCATATCGGGTTAACGTGAATTGTATACTTAAGTGTCGATGGTCCACGAAGCACTATCCACGGCTACTATCCTTGTAAGCACAAGCGCTGTATATCAGCTTACCACATCTGGTATTGGTAATACCCATGTTTCTGTTGGCATCTCTATGCAACTGTGAACAACTGGTTATATGGAACATATGCGACTGTTCAACATATGTCTGTGCGTACAACGTTTGTACATATCTTTAGCGCCATTTCGTAACGTTTCGCTCAATAAAAAAATTACAACCCAGTCACCTTGTCTCCGCATGCTTCGCATAACATCGATTCTCATGGTGCTTGGGATCTGCCAATTTTTTATGTTTCATGGAGAGCTTGTTAGAAGTAATTTATAAATTTTATCCATAATCGTTTTTGTAGAAAAGTTCCCGGAAATGCTACAAATTACTCAACTTTTCAAATTTAAAGCTACCATAAGGAGCTGTCCTAAAATAAAAGCGCGATGCTCGAAACGGTTGATATATAGGGACTTTTAGATAGGAAGCATCTTATGCTCGGGGCTTTGTCCGTCCCTCCCGCGTCCCCCGTCCCCCCGTCCCGCGTCCGGCCACTTTCATGAAATAGGGAAGCACCCATTATGCGAACCAGAACACTGTAGTAATATGAAGGCCGTCAACCACTACTACAGTCATCAGAGTCATGGCCGAGAGCACAGAGAGGCTGCTTAGCAATGGCTAGGCAGGTGGTGTCGGTCGCCCAGGTTGACCGCATTCCTTGATTTTGCTTGCATGTGTTTGGAGGGGGCTTAGTCCGTCCCTCCTTCCCGCGTCCCACACCCCCTACAGCGCATGCGCGTACCCTCTCTATCCTCTCCTACACTCACCCCCCATTCTCTACTCCAGAGAGAACGTCGAACGTTACCTAGAGAAGGCAATGGCACAGTACACACAGACATACAGCCACACGCCCTTCGTGCTTGCGGGTGACTTCAACGTGGATATAACCACGAACGACTAGGCTCGTCCACCACATGATAGACGTGTACTCGTTGCGACGCATTTCCGACGACAACATACAACCGACAACCATAAGGGGTAGGTGCAAAGACCTCATCTTCGCAAACTTCCCAATGACAGCTCTTCAAAAGCAACCCCTGACGCCACACTTCACCGATCACAAGGCCGTCGTCTTCAAAGCGCCCCGTGCACCGACGCAAGGAATCGCACACGTTCCCTAAATAAACACGCAACCACCACATTCTCCGTCTTCTCTTATACATTCTCATTTATCCTTTCAATAAAAGTTCCCGCTCAAGCTATCTATCTCTCCGCTGCTTCGCATCCACACATGCTTCCCTTTAGCGGGAGATGGGGAATTTTTTAGATGCGAAGCATCTTATGCTCGGGGCTCTGTCCGTCCCTCCCGTGTCCCGCGTCCGCCATCCCGCGTCCCGCGTCCGGCCACTTTCATGAAGTAGGGAAGCACCCATTATGCGAACCAGAACCCTGTAGTAATATGAAGGCCGTCAACCCTAACACAGTCATCAGAGTCATGGCCCGAGAGCACAGAGAGGCTCCTTAGCAGTGGCTAGGCAGGTGGTGTCTGTCGCCTAGGTTGACCCCATTCCTTGAGTCATGGCCGAGAGCACAGAGAGGCTGCTTAGCAATGGCTAGGCAGGTGGTGTCTGTCGCCCATGTTGACCCCATTCCTTAATCTTGCTTGCATGTGTTTGGAGGGGGCTTAGTTTGTCCCTCCTTCCCGCGTCCCACACCACTACAGCGCATGCGCGTCCCCTCCCCCTCTCTCTCCTAAGCTCACCCCCCTTTCTCTGCTCTAGGAATCGTCTACTCTACGGAGCGGCCCCCCACGTCCCACACCCTCCCCAGCACATGCGCGTCCCATCCCCTGTGCTCTCCTTCGCTCACCCCCCTTCCTCTACCCTAGGAATCATCTACTCTAACGGAGCGGCGCATGCGCGTTCTCTCCCCCCTCTCTCCTCTAGGAATACTCTACGGAGCGGCTCCGGCGTCCCACATCCCCACAGCGCTTGCGTGTCCTCTCCCCCCTCTCTCCTCTTGGAATCATCTACTCTACGGAGCGGCTCACGCGTCCCACACCCCCACAGCGCATGTACGTCCCCTCCCCCTCTCTCTCCTCTCCTACGGTTCCCCCCCCCGTCCTTTCCTCTAGGAATCCTCTACGGAGCGGCGCGAACGACAGGTGGTGTGACAGCTGCTTACTCCGCTGGGGGGCGCCACGGTAGTTCCGCGGTATGAAAATGACGGAGCGCGCGCGCCTCATTCTCTCTCCTGCGCAGCGCCGCGATGAGCGCCCGGACCACTGCCGTGAAATGAGAGCGACGACGTTCCTCCCGCTCAACCTAATTATCTCCCCCGCTGCTTCGCATCCACACATGGTTCCCTTTAGCGGGAGATGGGGAATCTTTTTTGTACCTGGTTTGCAAGCATTTCGGGAATTTCAAATGGTGGTCACATGCTCAATTTTTTTTTCCGCTCAAAACATTTTGGGTAAATACTCTAGAAGTAATATCTATATCTGTGTAATTTTCTCAACCTTTTTATAGAAATCGATTTTTGGCGAGCGATTTTTGGCGACTGGGACAGTTGGCGGGGAAGGACCCTTATTTTTTTCTTTCAGTTTGAAGTGTATTGTCTTTTGGATTCGAACAACGAGTGACGTGGAGGGCGGCACTGCGACGAGACTTTGCCACCCCTCCTTAATGGGGAACCTTGCGCACGTATATGCTTGGTAGTTTTCAAAGCTGCTAGAACTTTGCTTGCTAACGCAATACCGCATTGCAAGACGTGCTTGCATGCGCACTTCCATGCACGCATGGAATCTCGCGACACGCAAGTGTCGACTTATAATTAATGTACGGAGCCATTTGCTAAGGCTGTGAAATATGCCCTTTTTACCGTTCATGCCACTTTCCCATTTCTAAGCTTAATTATGATGAGAGAGAAGCTACGAGTTCAACGAGAGAGAAGCTACGCGGGTATACGCTAGGACAAAGCTAACTTTCTTGAATATCGCATAAAGAATCGTGTAATGAATGTAAAGAGTGAAAGTACCTGGCTCAGACCCGTATCCTGCGAAAAATAACTTCAGTACGCCTTTACACATTTATATCGTAAATACGTGAAACAGCAGTCAAGCTTTGCTGTATTCGCAGTACAACTCTACTAGTACTTGCTTGCTGTTAATCAATCTTGATTTCCGAGCTTCGTGCAATCATCCCCTTTCACGGACATCATCAAAGAATTGTGTATCAACTATCATTATCATACGGTAGAGGCTATACATCTAAGCCGGAAAGGTGCGTAAACATTAGACGAAAGGAGCACGAGAATCGAAGAAAGAATAACCAGATGATTCACTTATGCTACACTACCGTACATGCGGGTGTATCCCAGAATATAATAACTCTAGCATCATCGCGAAGCATAAAAAAATAAATGTAAACCACTTTATCGCTGAGGCATACCACATTAAGAAAGAACAAGATCACTGCATCAGCCATCCATCAAGCACTTTCCATAAAAAGATACAGTTAGTTGACACGTGGCAAATGCGCTCACTGTACGTACAAGAAAAAGCGGCCTAAGGTTTAAAGTGTGCAGATTGGCTGACGTTCACGTGTTGTTGATATGATTCCCATAATAAGGTGTCCGTATTTATGTCGCGTTCTTAATAAGAAAAGTTTTAGTTGAGAGCCAGCGTTTGTGTTTTACTTCTTGTGTTGTCTGCGTTTTCTTGCGCTGTTTGAATTTCGATCGTGTGTCTGTACCGACTCGCCCAAATGCTTGCTTTTATCAACGTGAGACTCCACGTCGTCATTCCGCTTTTGTTGAAGATGACTTAAATGATAGCTTCGTGCCGCAACTTGTATCATCCATCTCAGCTTCTAGAGCCCGCCTTCATTTTTACCTAGTTCCTTCATACATTAAAGAATTATAATTTCTCTCTACTTTACTTTCTTATCGGCTTTAGGAGACGCTGTCGCACGGCATACAAAAAGAGTCATAGTGACGTGGGACTACGTCACTACGACGTCACGCTTAGCCCTGTGAGAACAGTCTGGCACTTATAATTTCACCAGCAATCACTAATTTTAAATGCGATGTGTGACTCTATCTGGGTGACGAGCTTATCTGAGTATCTCTATCTGCATGATAAGGTTATGTAACCAGTTTTATAATTTAGAACAGCCCACTGGGCTTTCCCAGCAGTGCCATGCCTTAACCCGAACAAGGAGAAAAATAAAGTTTTGTCTCTCTCTTTCTCTCCACATCATCCACGTAGACATTCCACAGCAGAGCAGAACTAAACACTAACTTACTTATATGAAGAGCTTACGTGAGTTTTAATGCAGTCATCAACTTCCTTCCGAAGTTTGCTCTGGACGTCGGGATTCAGCGCCAGGAGATACGCGGTGTACGCCAAAACAGCTGATGTGCTATCAAGGCCAGCCAGAAAGAACTGCACACATTGGGCCAGAGCTTCTGTTTCCGTCAAGCCTGAAGGGAGAGAATGGGAGCTTAATAAATTGGCTCACTCATCTGAGTAGAACATTTTTGTCTTGGCGCATATGTGTCGAATTAAAACTCTTAAGACACCAGTAACGCAAGAATTTAAGAAAAAAGGACAGTTTCACCATAACGGCCGACCAATGATTCCGCGATAGCCGCACATAATAACTGCACACAAATTAAGGGTGTTTAGTTAAATGGTAGTATGTAATATATCAAATACCAGGTGGCTAAGCAAGCAAGTATAGTACTGCGCGTGTTACAGTAATTATTTGCCTGACATTCTACATAATGAGGATGGTTTAACGCACCGCTCAGTTGAACCCGAATACAGCTCGCTCGATGATCAGGAACCCTTCATTTTACCTCGTCGATGTGAGGAACAGCGCCTAAAAAGACTTAACACCCTGGCGTCGTCTACAAAATTTCGTGCGAAAGCTGCCAGGTGTGTAAGGTTGGTGAGGCTGGGAAGATTTAAAGGAGACTCCAGCAGCACCACAATGACACACCAAAGGACACCCTGTGGAACGTCAAGGCAGGGGATACTGAAAAAAATGCCCCCCACCTCCCCGAAGGGAATCGTGAGGAAATGCGAATGCATATCGCGCGCGCTTCACTCCATTTATATATGGTGGTCGTGGTTCGAAGAAGAAAAAGGCGCCTAATTTCTGCAGCCCGGTCGGGAGCACGGCGCAGCGCCTGTTTTTTTTTTCTTTTTTTAATTTTTTTTATCGCGGGAGCTCCGCCGAGCTCCCGCGATGCAGCGCCCTCACGCACCAGAGCGCGTTCCTCCTCCACTCACTCTCCGCTACTCCGCCCGGACCACCTGCTGCGAATGCTAGGGGCGAGGATAAGCGCGCGCCCGCAGCTGTTGCTATGGGAAAGGGAGCGAGAGCGGAGAGATAACACCGCCGGCGCGCGGACACCTCCTCAACCTATCCTCCTCCCCGCGGACAACGCCGGACAACGCCACCGACGGACGCCTGACATAGCCCGACTAGGAAATGCATTCGCATTTAAAAGCAGGACACAGTACGGCTTGAAATCAATTTTCGTTATTGAAAGATAGATATCATATCATACCACCTGGGCCTTGAATCGTACTGTATCCAATCTACTGCGAATACGATAAATCAAACGCGGTTTCCACTCTCCGAGTAATACGCAAGCGCATTATGGCTTTCGTCGACTGACCACCATGCACTCCGTTCATCATGAACATAGCACCACTACTGGGCACCGAAACATGAGAAATTGCGTGGTTCTCTTATGTTTTCTTTTGTTTTGTGTCTTTAGTTGGCGAGTATACGTTCTATTCAGGCAGTTATTTAGGCGAATAATAACACCCGCTCTATCAATCAGTTTCAGTTTTTTTTTTATTCTGCATTATTCTAAATATCTTTCGCTTGTATAGACTGCTTGCCAGTTAATGCTTTCACCCGCCTTTAATTCTAGCACTTGCGCAAGGGGACAGTCTTTGACGTTCCTCCTGAAGGGTGGAGGAGATATTTCGAAATTCCACTGCAACGTTCTAAGCCTCCACGGACTTTTGTTATAGTAGACAACCCCCCCAATCATGTCGAGAATATTCTTCTTATACCGGTGTCACACGGGCACTTTTAATCGCGATCAGCGCCGATCCGGATTAAGGACGATCCGGATTAGTTGCTGCTATACGGTCACTTTTAATCGCGATCAGGCCCGATCGGGATCAAGACTATCGCGATCCGCGCATCGCGATCTGGCTCACAGATAGCGATTCTGCTGTCGTCTGCGCCGCCTGGCCAAGCTTGTTGAAAGCACAGTAAACAAGAAAAATCAAGCATAGCTCAATGAAAACACATTTAAAAAGCCAGATTTTTATAAAAAACAAATTGTAAGCTGTTTAAATTGGAACAATATCTGAAATTTCGCATATTTTAAGATTCGTATTGACCGCATGCACTTATGGGAGAAGCAGACGATAAGCAGACGACCGCTGTCTTCCGCCCTTAGTTCAACTGCAACTGTCGCACCTTTGGAGCATTGGGGCACCTTGAAGCAAATTGATTATGAGTGTTGCTAGCTTTTCGACTGCGTCGCAGCGTACACGCACTTCGGGGTCGAATGAAGAGACCTGTACATTAATTGACCGCTGGCAGGAGCGACTGGTAGACTTGAGGCGCCAGAAGCGAAACTCTGGCGTGTACAACGAGATTGCCGCTTCGCTACGACTGGACGGCTACGCGCGGGGGCCATCAGAAATCAAAGTGAAGATTAAGAATCTCACACAGCAATACAGGTAAGTGCAACGAAATCTCTATCGAAACCGGATTAACTTGGGCCGTGTAGCAGCGGCCATAAAGTTGATCGCGATCAAGAAAACCGATCCGGATCGCCCTGATCGCGATTAAAAGTGCCCGTGTGACACCGGTATTACTGTATGTTTTGTCTTTACGCAATTAGCGTGGAACTCGATGAGCACGCTACTCTCCCTTGAGGAGCATCACTGTCGCGCCATCTGGGAGCTCTGAGCGCTGAATTGAAGACTATGGTAGTTCAGGGGTCTGAAACCCACATCAGTTACCAGGCCGTAGTCCCGAAATTTAGTCCCAAAAAGAGCCGGGACAGGGAAGAAGTGGAAAGCTGGGGAGAGGGGGGAGGAGTTTTAGCTAATATTGTCATTTGAAAGAACGCCTTCCCCATTTCTCATATATGGGATATTTCTGAAGGGACGCTGAGCGACAAGTTATGACTGGTCTCAGACAATATTGGTGTCTTGATTTTAGACGGTGCTATTGTCATAACTTAGTAGTGTCGTTGCAGACTCTCTTCTCCTCTTTTACTCTTTCATATTCCCTTTCCTCTGTCCAAGTACAGAGTAGCCAACCGATGTTCTTCATGGTTAACATCCCTGCCTTTCCTCTACCTTTCTCTCTCTCTCTCTGAAGGAGATTTGTCGTCAGGACTCCAGGAACATGTCGATACCGATTTCCACAATGACAAAAATCTGGACGCCGATCCTGAACTATGGAGTTTGTTCTGCGGTTATGTTTCAAGACGAGGTGACTGCATGGAGTGCCTTGCGAAAAAAGATGCTTAGGGCCAGTTACATTTCTGCAGCTTGCTCGAACAAAGCGTTATCAATCGCGATAGGCGAGAAAATAATGCGAGCCCCATTTAGCAGAAACATGTCACAAACAGTCACAAATTCATTAAAAAAAATATGGAATGAACAATGTCAGGTGCGGACCGCGGGCCGTTAGCGAAAGGTAGGTGGGCCGCATGCGGCCCGCGGGCCACGTGTTACAGACGCCGGCTGTAGTTGGTAGAGAACACTGGTTGACAATATATAGTGGTATTGTGTTTGCTTGGCAAAGCAAACGAAATAAAGCAAGCGTTACACAACTCTTCACAATATTACCTAAGTACATGTGATCAAAGACAATAATAACCTTGGTTAGACATAAGTGCTCAATTAAACCTACAGCACATTCATTTCAGCGACGTGACATTGCATTCGCGGTGATGTGTCAGTCCAAACAACGGTAGCATGTTTAAATTGTAGGCTTTGGAAAATATATCTTAGTGTGATCAGGATAAACGCGTAATAAAACTGTAGCTTTAATTTTACTACATTTCGAGAGTGTGCAGGTACGCCTGCCCCGGTGCACTCGTCGGTGACCGTGGTGACCATTGCGTGGCAATTTCTACATTCCTGTGGAATAAGAAAAAAATGTGCGTGGGCCTGTTTCCGACTTACGCCGTGCACCGAACAGGACGTTGCACTTAGAATCCCGATCCTAAGCTGAATACTTCTGAGTCGGGTTCTGCTGCACCATCGCCGCCGTCGCTCAAGGTTCCTTCTTGCGCATCCATCATAAGTTGAAGGAAGTCTTCGTGGCGCTGTCAGTCAACAAAAAACAGCAACAAGTGATATGAACGTCCAGTTAAACAACCCTTCTTTTAAAGCACTTATGAATAACTAGTTAGTTCACAAAAGAAGCACGGACATCCCTTTAAGTCAACGCTTATTCCTTAACAGTGTGCAAATCTGAAGTTACAAGCAAATGATAGAGTGTGCAACCGAGTCAAAACTTAATTGCCGAAATGAGCAGCGACGCACCGATGGTAACACTCTGAATGATTGATGAACAGTGAAACTATAACTTTCCCCTGAAGTTAATGCATAGCAGTATGAAAGCTGATTTGTGAAACTGGAAATTTCATTAAAAACAAAAAACATGTGTTTTGTATGGACATAAGTAAGACATATAAATAAATGCCGATTAGCTTCAAAGGAGCGTGAAGAAAACGTACCGTCATTGAGGAATGTCGCAAAATGAGGCACGATGAACTTTAATTGCTTTTTGAATTACCAAAATCGCTGGCAAGTGAGCTAGGTAGCTCATGTTTATTGACACTCATACGAAGCCAACAGATAATTATCAAATGGTACTTTTTGTTAAAGTTTATTTTAATTGTGCCATTTTATCGCAACAATTTCCTCGGGTGCAAAGAATGCTGAATCGCTTCGCTTCCCCTTTTTTGTCTCATGACATATTTTGACACACATTTTGACATTGTGGCTTTTTCGTTGAACCTTCCCCATTTATGTAGACGAAGCGCGCCATGTGGGTTCTGCCGGATATCGAAGCACCCTTCCTTCAGCGATGTACTGTTGTTTTAGATGTGAAGCATCTTAGAGCGGGGTTCAATCCGGTGGTGTGCGGCGTGACCACCCTTGCTGCGCATGCGCGAACCCGTTCAAAAAAAAAATAAAAACCCTCCTCTCCCCCTCTCTCTCCTCTAGGCATCCCTCCCCGCGGCGACCACACCCTCACTGCGTGTGCGCGTCCCCTCCTCTGTCTCCTCTAGGCATCCCTGCCCGCGACGTCCACATTCCCACTGCGCATGCGCGTCCCCCCTCTCTCTCTCCTCTCCTACGCTCCCCCCCTCTCTCTCCTCGCGACACCGACGCAGGCAGCGTCTGCTAGCGAGTTTCTTGGTTGAAAAAACCGGCAGATCCCACGCACTGTGGAAATCGATGTAATGCGAAGCAGCCAGCAAGGAGCAAATCATGCTGTACATAATATGCATATCATTATTTACATGTTAGGGCCTGTCATTTGTGTCGTCCACACAGTCACGTTGCGCAATACAAATTTTGGTGTATATCAAGCTAGCGAACTGGACGCAAGCGCACCATGAGCGTGGCATGTAAATGACATTGTAGATGACATGCATGCCAAGATTTTCACGTTACCACCTGCCACTTATGTTCGCTTAATTTTTTACCTCAAATCGCAGCGAGACGCGAAACCAATCTGCCTCCGTTTCACATGCGTTCGTATTCTCGCGCTCTGCGCATCCTGCAGACGCCATCCGCGTCCCAGCGTTTAAATTGACGGACACTTTGTCAATTCCAAAGTGTGTTCCTCGAACGCCTGTGCCCACTGAGACGGGGTCGGTCAGAATGGAACGTGATGTGCGCGTCTCCCTCCTTGCATGATTAGAGACGCTGGGGACAGCGACGCTACGCAAGCAAAGCGCGAGCGCTGTGGAGTCCAACGCGACCGGCGTCCGTTTGCGCGCCCCGGCGCCCACCTGGCACCATGCCAGGGCACGGCTGGAGGGACGGACGGACGGACGGACGGACGGACGGACGGACGGACGGATGGACGGACGTGAGCATGATACATTAAAGGCTTTCACCTTAAGAATTTGACGTATATGAAGCTGCCGAAACGGCCACAAGGGTGTCATGAGCGTGGCATACAAGTCATGTTCCACATGACATGTCATGATTTGCATATTACCACTTGTCATTTATTCCTCGTCATACAATCACGTCGCTGAATACGAAATTTGATGTATATCAAGCTAGCGAAACCGGCCACGGGAGTACCATGAGTGTGGCATGCAAGTCATGTTGCACATGACATGTCATGGTTTCCATATTTCCACTTGTCATTAATGCTCGTCATACAGTCACGTCCCTCAATACGAAGTTTGGTGTATATCAAGCTAACGGCCACGAGAGTGTCAAGAACATGGCATGCAAGTCATGTTGCACATGACATGTCATGATTTCCATATTACCACTTGGCATTTATGTTCGTCATACAGTCACGTCACGCAATACCAAATTTGGTGTATATGAAGCTAGCGAAACGGCCCGTCAGCGCGCCATGAGCGTGGTATGTAAATCATGTTCTACATGACATGCAGGTCATGATTTTCATATTACCACCTGTCATTTACGCTCGTTATACAGTCACGTCCCCCAATACCAAATTTGGTGCATATCAAGCTAGCGAAACGGCCACGAGAATGTCATGAGCGTGGCATGCAAGTCATGTTGCACATGACATGTCATGATTTCCATATTACCACTTCGCATTTATGTTCGTCATACAGTCACGTCACGCAATACCAAATTTGGTGTATATGAAGCTAGCGAAACGCCCGTCAGCGCGCCATGAGCGCGGCATGTAAATCATGTTGTACATGACATGCAGGTCATGATTTTCATATTAGCACCTGTCATTTATGTTGGTAATGCAGAAATGTCTCATCGTACCAATTTTTGGATATATCAAGTTAAGAAAACGGCCTCAGGAGCACTATGGCCATGGCGTGTAAATCATAGTTTTCATGGCAAGTTATTCATGATTTTCATGATATTACAAGTCATTCATGTTTGTCATACAGTCATGTTATTCCATACCAATTTTGGTATAAATCCTATTAACGATACGGCTAGGAGAGCACAATGTCGTAGGCGGCTAGATAGATACGCTCAAAGTCGCCGAAGTTCGCTAAGAAATGCTTCGCATTTAAAAACCGACTGCTCGCGCTGCACAACCGCTTCACTGGCCGCCCAGTATACAGGGTGTTTCAAGAAATGTGTCCACTATTTTTGAAAAATCAGGAAAATGCGGTATTTGCTCGCTGTCTTCACAATTGCTTTTTCTGTAGCGGCAGGCATCTTAAGATGGTTGAAGACATGACTTGGGACAGTAATTAAGAAAGTTAAATTAATTAACTTTTTAATTAGCGGTGTTAGGTGGTTAAGTCCAATTGGAGGAATAAAGTCTTTCATGCGAAGAACCCATTTCAGCTTTGAGATTTCGAAAAAGCGGCCTCTATTAATTATTGTGGCGTAATGAAATTCAGGCAAATTCAGTGGCGAAACCGAAACCCAAGCACCGATGAGCGCAACAAGCAGACGACTAGAATGACGTCACTATTCAAGACAATGGTTACAGAGCTGTAGTTCTTCCCCGTTCGTTAACGTATGTGCGTCATGCATGCTACTACTGCAAGCGCAGCCCACACACTCACACCAAGAAGTCGGTTGATTGTTGATATAATGACGTTTACTAATTGTGGACGTTTCAGACGAACGTGGCAGTTGCGCTCTCCCGCGTTTCGGTTTCGGTTTCGCCGCTGTATTTGGGAGAACTTCATTAATTCGCAATTATTCCTAGAGGGCGCTTTTTCGAAATCTCAAAGCTGAAATGGATTCTTCGCATGAAGGACTTCAATTCTCCCATTGGAGTTAACAACGTAACTGCTCTAATTACAAAGTTAATTAATCTAACTTTCTTATTTACTGCCCCAAATCATGTCTTCAACCATCTTAAGATGCCTGCCGCTACAGAAAAAGCAATTGTGAAGACAGCGAGCAAATACAGCATTTTCCTGATCTTTTAAAAATAGTGGACACATTTCTTGAAACACCCTGTATATGGCACTGGATCTTGACCTCCAAGGTGGTGCCGGTGGGAGATTTCTCCTGTGCGTTGTTGAACAATAAAAATGCCCCCCACCTCCCCGAAGGGAATCGTGAGGAAATGCGAATGCATTTCGCGCGCGCTTCACTCTATTTATATATGGTGGTAGTGGTTCGAAGAAGGAAAAAGGCGCCTAATTTCTGCAGCCTGGTCGGGAGCACGGCGCAGCGCCCGTTTTTTTTTTTCTTTTTTTTCTGTTTTTTTTTGTCTTCTTTTTTTTATTTTTTAAATTTTTTCTTAATTTTCTTTTTTTTATTTTTTTTTTAATTTTTTTTTCATATAAAGCTCCGCCGAGCTCCCGCGATGCGAGCGCCCTCACGCACCAGAGCGCGCTCCTCCTCTCCACTCACTATAACACCTGCCGAGGCCACCGCGGACAACGCCAACGCCGGATGCCTGACATAGCCCGACTAAGAAATGCATTCGCATTTAAAACTGGGGATGCGTAAAGCACGCAGCGATGGAGCGGTGTTTCCTACTGGAACATGCCAATCGCTGCTAATGTGCAATGAGAGACAGAAGACTCCGACTGGACACAGAGACTCGCAGTCCGCTTTTAGTTAACGCGCACGCTGCGAATTTTTATTGTTCAACAACGCACAGGAGAAATCTCCCACCGGCACCACATTGGAGGTCAAGATCCATTGCCATATATACGGGGTGGCCAGTGAACGGTTGTGCAGCGCGAGCAGTCGGTTTTTTCAACCAAGAAACTCGCTAGCAGACGCTGCCTGTGTCGGCGTCGCGAGGTGAGAGAGGGAGAGGGGGGGAGCGTAGGAGAGGAGAGAGAGAGGGGGGACGCGCATGCGCAGTGGGGAGTGTGGACGGCGCGGGCAGGGATGCCTAGAGGAGAGAGGGGGGGAGCGTAGCAGGGGAGAGAGGAGGCGCATGCGCAGTGAGGGTGTGGTTGCCGCGGGGAGGGATGCCTAGAGGAGGGAGAGAGGAGGTTTTTTATTTTTATTTTTTTTAAAGGGTTTGCGCATGCGCAGTAAGGGTGGTCACGCCGCACACCACCACCACCGGATTAAGCTTCGCCATAAGATGCTTCACATCTAACACCTGCCGGCGCGCACACCTCCTCAACCTATCCTCCTCCTCCTCCTCCGCGGACAACGCCGCACAACGCCAACGCCGCACAACGCCGGATGCCTGGACATAGCCCGACTATGAAATGCATTCGCATTAAAAAATTCGCAGCGTGCGCGTTAACTAAAAGCGGACTGTGGGTCTCTGTGTCCAGTCGGTGTCTTCTGTCTCTCATTGCCCATTAGCAGCGATTGGCATGTTCCAGTAGGAAACACCGGTACATCACTGCGTGCCTTTGCGCCTCCCCAGGTTTCTCTCCTGTGCAACGCTGCGATGAGCCCCAGCGTCAACGCCGCCGCCAGTGCAAGCGTTAGCGCCCGCTGCTTCACATCTACACATGGTTCCCTTTAGCGGGAGATGGTGTAATTTTTTATAGAACAATATCTTCCTAGGCCTTCCCACCCAATTCGTGCAACGGGAACAATTTGCAATGTGGAATTTTGACCGACGTAAGCAACAAAAAAAGAAAAGTAAATAAATATAAAGAAAAGGGAAAGAACTCAAGAAAACAGAGCATAGCAGAAAGAAATTAAACCCTGCAGAGTATGCGAAATTAAAACAAAGCGAAATTAAAATCAACTACAAAATAAAAATGAATACGGGAGAAAAAAAACATGAACAGAACTTTAAATCATTGAAATACGACGTGGTGGTTAATACTTCAAAAGAAAACTAGCCAATGCTCATTGCCTCCCACTGCCGTCATGAAATTGCGTGGGAACGATTAAGCTGCCTGACAACTTACGCTGTTGTGACTTTATAATGTGTGTGTATTCGCCTGCAGATCACACCTATTGCGCGCCTGCGTTACTGCAATGGGTTAAAGTTTTTCAAATGCGATGATCTACTCATAGGCGTGCGCACTGGGGGTGGAGGGGGGGGCGCATTCCGTAGTCACCCGAAGAGGGGGGGGCGCAAAGTCTGCCCGATACATTCACCTTAATAAAGGGGGCGGGGCGCTGCGAGGAACCTTCGCCTCCCCCCCCCCCCCCCCCGCTTTCTTGTAGGGAAACCCCACGCACGCTTATGGATGCACTACAAGTATTTCAGGCAGGTTGTGGCACTTCAACTTTCTAAGCATCAAAGCGGCCCTCCGAACCCTTTATCGAGGTGTTCGCTCGAATTTTGCTCTTCTCACAACCACACATAAGCCACGGATATCGCCGGGCTGCCTAGCATGGTGCCATATAGTATCCAGGCTTCAGTTCCATAACGGTTAGTTGGGCGAGTTGAACGAATTCCATACGCTGCTTGTTTCATTATATAGTCACAAAAATTGACTGGTCAGCATTTTCAATAGCATAGAACTATGTTAGACGACTAAAATGGCCGTATTTTTTTGCGTGTGTAAAATTTTCAGAACTACCGTAAGGGTGTTCTTCTTAACATCTAATGAGTAGATTTTATTAACAGTCTTGCCAAAACATCAACATATCTTAAACTAAACAGGAGCATTGAATTTACATACATACCTCCTTCTGTCGGTTCCTGATAACGGTGAGTGTGAAGTTCCTTAGATATTCAAAAGCTCTGGGGTCAAACACCCTCATCCGAAGCGCCTTCACCAATCCAGGAAACAACACTAAAAATAATTTTCACGCATCATGAAGATTGAAAACATTTCCCACATAACTTTAAACATCTCTGAAATCAAAAAAAAACTTAGTGTGCATTGTAGTTCCCATACATTAACAATGCATTTATCAATAATGCATGTTGACGCTTTTAAGTAATAATAATCTGAGAAATTAAACCAGCTTATACTGATAAATTGTTATAAGAGAACTCTCAATTGCTAACCTCGCGATCGTAGGTTTGATTTTATGTCTAAACTTTCTTTTTTTTTTAATTCAAGCTGAAACACGAGCATGTGAATGTTATAATAACATCCCGAATTTCCAATAGGCATATATTTTTTACATTTATTAACCTCCATTCCATAAAGTTTTCTCCAACTTACGATGTTATGTCTCTGCCTCATTGAGGTACCATTCAACTCTCCTTATTTTTCTATTAAAAATGGTTATGCCCGACCAAACACGTCGTAATGCTGTATGATATTTATGAATTGGTACAGGAACCAAAAAGGGCAGCATCGTCATCGATGTTTTCTTTGTGTGCGTTTTCCATTCAATGAGCGTCTTCACTCGGTAAGACATGTGCTTTAGGTATCGTGCAAAGGTGACTTTGCGATCGTAGTGAAATCATATTTCCACTTTAACGCCCATTTAAGCAGTTGTTGCCATTCGCTCGTTTGTCAACTGATATTTCAGTCATGTATTCCTCTTTAGTAATGAGTAACGAGTGGCCGCGTGTGCTAGCGCCAACAAAACAATTACGAAACATTACGCTGACATGCCATCTACGTTGGGAGTGACAAACTCGTATCAAATGTCAAGTCGCTCGATAATAATGTCATTATCATGCCTGCATGCAGCCCCGATTGCTCTGCAATGGACATACTCAGCGCAATCAGACGCAGATTGAGTCCTCCAGAGATCATCGTTCTGACACATGTCACGAACTCATTCGTTTTGTCAGAGTGCGAATCCACTTCCGTGCCAAATGCGCAGCGCGTTATCACGTCCATAGCGTAGTGCCCATAGAACCTGTAATTCATTAAAAAAATAAATATTAAGGGGATTTTTCAAGAGAAAAACATTTGCGACAGCAGGTGAGGTGAAACGGGGGCAGGGGTATTTCATCGTGGAAACAAGCAAACAAGTTTTATTAGCCATAAGAAGAGTGCGACAACAAAAAAATAAAAAAACACGCACAGAGACTAAAACGGAGGATGAGGGGTCACTGTCAAATGACGTTCTTCTCCAGCCACGTGTTTGGAATTATGCCAGAGGCTGGTCAAGAGCATCAAAGTAAGACAAGACAGCGGTACGTCCCACTGCATAAATCACCTAAAGTAGACGAAACTCGCAGCCTTAGACAAATTCAGGTTAACAGATACCCACATTTTGAAAGGTTTCTTTGCATAAATCCCAATGTCTATCTAAGCCAATGGCCCGTGGTGCTAGTCGAGACTGACACTGCAGCAGGTTACATGAGAATGTCTGACCAAACTTATGGAGGCACAGTCGCCTCTGACGCTCATGATGTTGGGGGAGCCTTGGGAAGCCGTTCTCGCCCGAACTGACCTAAGACCCCGAGGAGTCTTCTGGATCAAGCCGGGCGACCCGCGGCGGCACTGGTGCCCTGGAATGTGAAACTGTAGTGAGTGACGTGCGCGAGTGTTTGAAGTGCTCACCATGCAAGATCGAGAAGAAGAAAAGGACGAAGAAAGTCGCACGAGTACTGCAAAAAATAAAATAGAAGAATAAAAGCAAGGACCAATCGGAGTAAGCCACGGTATGCGCGAGGACGAAAGGGCGAAGCGTGGTGGCCAGAGAAGACACGAGAGGACCAGTGAAGAAGACGGGCCACGTTCCTCGGCGGTCGGGTTCCGGACCCGAGCCTTGGTGACCAGCTGAGCCCGGAGTGACCTGCCACGTACCGCCAGGCCATGACGGCGCGTCGGTGACAGGTTCCTGCTTCGAGACGTCCTGTGCCCGTGGACACGCTGAGCCGTCGGGCTTCGGGCACGAGCTCTAGCATAGGTGTCCGGCCGGGACATGGCGACAGCATCGGTGCCTCCTCTTCGACCAACAGCCTTGGAAGGCTGTTCTGACCATCGGTCTGCGAGTTCTACTCTGCAAACTGCCATGCACCACGCACCTTGGGGAGACCAGCGTCGTGCCTCGTCTCTGCTGAGCTAAGGAACTGTACGCTAGGACTTTGGTAGCGAGGTTGAGGAGTGTAATGTTAGTTTGGGATTTCTTCAGTGTTATGTTTGCTCGTTTACAGTGTATGTATTAAATGTGGTGTACAAACGGCCTCGTCCTTTCGTGAGTGTCTGCGGCGATCTCTCGGACACTCATTGAATAAGAACCTGCACGTTGTAAAAACATCATAACAGCGTAACATTGTGGCGTCCGCGCCACAATGTTTCGCCACAACAGACATATTTTTTCTGAATACTCAATGACTGATTGTCTAACAGTGCATTCGCTAGGACTATGCGAGTCGATTCCAATCACTGTAACCTTTAGCATTACCTGTGCACTGTTAAAGCGTTATAGTGCGCTAGAGTCATTCGGTTATGTTACAGTAATTGAACAATTTTGAGTGGTTGTTAAGTTAGTTTTCACTGTTCATGAGTGCTACAGATTGTATGCTAACTATTTCAAAATTGTCAGTAGACATTTGGTGTGGTGTGTAGCGTCAATCAGTGAAGTGTTTCGCCCACTGAGCGGCAGTTTTTCGCACAGAAAAACTTCGAAAGGGGGGCCTGTGTGATGAGTGCAGTGCGCGCTTCAAGTGTGTTCCCTTGAAAAGTGCGCGACACTAAAAGAATGAATGACTGAATATGACCTTTGTTAAAGGAAAGGACGACCCAGCCGCTATTGAGGATGAGATAGGAAATGGGTAAGGGGAATGAAAGGGTGATGAGCAGGTTCATGTCACGCCTTCTCACGCGTCAGGCGACCTCTCCTACACCACTCTAAACAGGCCACTTTGACTACCGTATATTGCCAGAGCTTTCGGTGCTTCATGTTCGGACTTTATTAAATTCCGTAGAGTGGTGATGTCGCCGTGCAGCAGATGTTGAATGCGCCGTCTGCCTTTTGAGAAAGCTGCGCATGTCCAAATCAGATGTTCTAAATCTGCTCGGTGCAGCGTCTGACAGTGTGTGCATCGCGTAGAAGTATTGTCACTCGAAGGTCGGTTAGCTTGCTGCCATTTGTCAATTATGTGTGGCGTGTATGCAGAGTTGGCCATAACTTCGTTCAAAAAATTTCTTGTGGACGAGTAAACCCACCCTTGTAATTTAGCATACACGCTGGTGTAGCTTCCAACAGTCTGTGAAAGAAGATGTGGAGTGCACGCCCAGACAGAAACCGGGTGACTACGACGACGACGACCAATAACTCCATGGCGCAAGGCGCAAGGGATCGACGAGCAAGTGGCCCAATAGGAAATCAACACGGAGATTCCAAGGGCCAATAGCTTGTTAACGCGGCAATCCAGCAATTCAATGAGGAGTGAACAAGCATGCCCGAGAGCAGAAGCCTGGGCTGGAGAAGAGCAGGGGAGTTGGAGCAGAACGAGGCGAGCAGAACGTCGTCACCGGACCGGGCGTTGAAAACGGGCCATCGGGTTGCGGACCCGAGCCTCCAGGACTTCAACCAGCCGGAGCCTCCTGCCGTCGCATTCCTGTGCGAGGAGACCCCAGCGATGGTTCGCGAACTCCAGCCCTAGGCCTGCGGACTTCGGTACCGATAGGCAAGCGCCAGCAGTTGGGCTACGGGCCCGAGCTCTGCGTCCCAGCTGCCTGGCCAGGTCGCCCCTGGCATCACCAGCGTCTCGCCCGCCAGTCAACGTTCCCTCGGCGTCACTAGCCAACCGCGTCCACTCCACGAGTCAAGCCTCCGCGTGTTGGTGAGACTGAACTCGTGTTCTTTCCCGCTCCACCGCTCAGCCGCGTCAGAACTATAGACTGTGTAGTTTAGGTCTTTGAACTTACGTTTTGTGTGCCGTTAAGAGTGTTGTTGCCACGTGAACTTAACTTTTAAATGCGAAGCATTTCTTAGCAAACTTCGGCGACTTTGAGCGTATCTATCTATCTAGCTATCTATCTATCTAGCCGCCTACGACTTTGTGCTCTCCTGGCCGTATCGCTAATGGGATTTATACCAAATTTGGTATGGCATAACACGACTGTATGACGAACATAAATGGCTGGTCAAATCATGAAAATCATGACTAACTTGTCATGAAAAGTACGATTTACATGCCACGCTCATGGCGCGCACGCGGCCGTTTCGTTAGCTTGATATACACCAAATTTGGGATTGAGTGACGTGACTGTATGACGAACATAAATGACAGGTGGTAATATGCAAATAATCACGTGCATCTCATGAACAACATGATTTACATGCCACGCTCATGGCGCGCTCGCGGCCGTTTCGTTAGCTTGATATACACCAAATTTGGGATTGAGTGGCGTGACTCTATGACGAACAAAAATGACAAGTGGTAATATGGAAATCATGACTTGTCATGTGCGACATGACTTGCATGCCACGCTCATGGCGCGCTCGCGGCCGTTTCGTTGGCTTGATATACACCAAATTTGGTATTGAGTGACATGACAGTATGACGAACATAAAAGACAAGTGCTAATATAGGAAATCATGACTTGTTATGTCCGACATGACTTGCATGCCACGCTCATGGCGCGCTCGCGGCTGTTTCGTTAGCTTGATATTCACCAAATTTGGTATTGAGTGACATGACTGTATGGCGAACATAAGTGACCAAGAGGTAATATGGAAATCATGACTTGTCATGTGCGACATGACTTTGATGCCACGCTCATGGTGTGCTCGCGGCCGTTTCGTTAGCTTGAAATACACCAAATTTGGTATTGAACGACGTGACTGTATGACGAACATAAATGGACAAGTGGTAATATGGAAATCAGGACATGTCATGAGCGACATGACTTGCATTCCACGCTCATGGTGTGCCGCGGCAGTTTCGTTAGCTTGATATACACCAAATTTGGTATTGAGTGACATGACTGCATAACGAACATAAGTGGCAGGTGGCAACATGAAAATCTTGGCATGCGTGTCATCTACAACGCCATTTACATGCCATGTTGTGGTGCGCTTGCGTCCAGTTCGCTAGCTTGATATACACCAAAATTGGTATAGCGCGACGTGACTGTATGACGAACATAAATGACAGGTCCTAACATGTAAAACATGACATGCAAATTATGTAAAGCATGATTTGCTCCTTCCTGGCTGCTTCGCATTACATCGATTGCCACAGTGCGTGGGATCTGCCGACTTTTTATTTGGTGTTTAATTTTATGTAGATACTTTTTCGCTCTAATGGTTTATTAAAGGTTTTGTGTGTTCTTCATTAAACAAATGGTTTTTTGTATTTCATAATTCTTTTAGAGGATCAGCCCAAGAGAGCAACTACGAACCAAAAGAACAACCTGCATCACAGAAACGCACCCTTGACATATCCCCATCCTATTATCTTTTTCTTCTAAATGAACGCTTTTATCATCATCACCAAGCCTTTTTTAACTGTAGCTCTATTTGCGCCATGTTGG
The DNA here is from genome assembly GCA_030522465.1 of Rhipicephalus appendiculatus. NCBI lineage: Eukaryota > Metazoa > Arthropoda > Arachnida > Ixodida > Ixodidae > Rhipicephalus > Rhipicephalus appendiculatus. The sequence continues at coordinate 577,270 of JALIZH010032975.1, forward strand.
AAAAGAATGAGACAGTGTTTTATCGATTTTGTATGCGTTGAACAAACTTTGCGTGTAGGATGACAACATTATTGCATAGGTAGTGACTCATCACAAGAGAAGGCAAGGCGGGCACAGAAGAACACGAGAGGAGAGAAAGGCGCCATTCCCAAGATTTGGGGACATCTGTAGGTGGCGCCATCTTTTGGAGACTGCAAAGGCGTCCTGCCGTAACTGAAGGGAGGAAAGAAGTGTGAACTTAAGGGCTCGTTTGCTTTGTTAAACGCATTATTAATGAGTACTAACATGCAATGATGCCAAGGGAAGTATAGGGGGACGTTAGTAGAAGTAATTTTAATGTAAATGTGAAGAAAGAAGAGCGGACGAAAAGATAACTTGCCACCGGCAGGATCCGAACCTGCGACCTTCGAATAACGCGTCCGATGCTCTACCACTGAGCTACGGTGGCGGTCATCCCTCCGTCCACTTTATAGGGTATATATGTGCATTTAAACGTGGGAGCGTCAGTCAGCGCCGCCTGTTGCCATTACGGCGAGTGTGGAACACTCTTTTTCTGCCTGTAGGCGTCACGTAGCACGTGATCTTATTACGAGCTGGCAGCTGACTAATAGTCTCTCGCATACCACCTGAAGGTAACAAGTCTGCCAGAACGAGACCCTCGCTATGAACGGAGGAAAGAAGTGTGAACTTAAGGGGCTCGTTTGCTTTGTTAAACACATTATTAATGAGTACTAACATGCAATGATGCCAAGGGAAGTATAGGGGACGCTCCCACGTTTAAATGCACATATATACCCTATAAAGTGGACGGAGGGATGACCGCCACCGTAGCCCAGTGGTAGAGCATCGGACGCGTTATTCGAAGGTCGCAGGTTCGGATCCTGCCGGTGGCAAGTTATCTTTTCGTCCACTCTTCTTTCTTCACATTTACATTAAAATTACTTCTACTAACGTCCCCTATACTTCCCTTGGCATCATTGCATGTTAGTACTCATTAATAATGTGCGTAACTGAAGGGGAAACATGCGGGAAAAAAAATCACATCTGGCAAAAGAAATCTAGGTGCGGAAAAGGAGTCCCGGTTCCTTACGGGAGAGCACCACTGGAATGTTTTTGGTAAAATTGCAGTATCGCACTACGAAACTTGTGGCTCCCCACGACAGTTGAACACCGTACATTAGAGACACATGGGGCCACATTGCAAAACATTAAACACTCTGGGAACCCACGTGATTTGTAGTGTGACACTGAAATTTCACCAGACTGTTCCAGTGGGTCGCTGATGTATGGCACCTGGAGTCCTTCTGGGTAACTAGTTTTTTTCGTTAGCATGATTTTTTCTCTATTTTCCCTTCAGTTACGGCCGGTCGCCGCTGCCACCGGCGAGAGATGCCGCTACGTGCGTATGTCCCCAAATCCTGGTCATGCACGTAAGGAAAGCCGATGCAAAACTTATCTGCGTATGCTCGGGTATAAGAGCGCCACCTGTCAATAAGCCACACACGTGCGGGCCTACGCGAGCGATAACTTAGGCATATCCTCGCTCCTTCGCGCAGGTTAACTAAATGCTTTGTCACGCATTTGCTTCCACTGCTATTACTGTATCAAGACTCAACCATCAGGCGCGTTTCTTCGTTCTTGTGCATGTGTAAAATTATGCATTCGTCGAATATTTGCGTGTATTATACAAATGCGATTAATGCGCAGTTTTATACATGCGCCAGAACAAAAAAAATGCGTCTGGTTGTTGAGGCTTCACATGATGAGACCAGGAAATTGAGACAGCAGCCCGCATTTCCTGTTTGTCCGAGGCATGCGTCGTTCCGCCATTAACTACCTTTCTTACCAAAGAGGTGACGTATTTGGTTTTGCCATGACAGGGCTATTTCCCGTTGTCTTTTGATTTATTTATTTCTACATTTTTTACTGTTTTTTTCTTATGAATCTCTCCTGGAGCATGTGGTCTGACGTATGCCATATGCCATTAAATAGTGCTTTTTTTTTTGGGGGGGGGGGGGGGGGGGGTAATAAAGATGCTGTTGGCAGTTTTAGCACGTCCTGCGTTTTTACTATCTCCGTGCGTAATTTTTTTTTCGCGCTGTCCTTTAAAAATGAGACCATAGAAACAAGCCCGGCTTTCCATCGTATTTTAATTGCTCACATTCCGGAAAAACAGGAGCTTGCATGCAGGCAGCAGGGTACCGACGATATTAAATTGTGGCTGCCTAAATATCCTGCCCTAGTGTACGCGGGATATTTCGTGCGTTTAAATGCGAAACACATATCTTTTGTACATTTCACTTTGGGGGAATTTATAATTAGGAAATCACATTCTCGCACGCTCAATGCGAAGCAAGCTGTTGTTAGGGCAGCAAATGGAATTTTAAAATTTTTATACAAGCATCAAAAGATGGAATGGTACTGCAAAATTAAAGCTGTAAATAAAGGTACAAGAAGCAATGCTTTAGGGTATTCCTTCCTACCCTTTCTTTTTTATCCGAAATAGCGGACAGGAGGGGACACCTGCTCTTAATGTCTTCAGGACACACACACACGTACGCGCGCGCGCGCACGCACGAACGCACATACATACATACATACATACATACATACATACATACATACATACATACATACATACATACATACATACATACATACATACATACATACATACATACATACATACATACATACATACATACATACATACATACATACATACATACATACATACATACATACATACATACATACATACATACATACATACATACATACATACATACATACATACATACATACATACATACATACATACATACATACATACATACATACATACATACATACATACATACATACATACGTACTGCTTCTGTTTAGGGCCTTAAAATTTTTTACTCCCTCTTTTCTCGGGAAACACTGCATTGATAACGTGCACTAACGTTGTGACGATTCTCCGTTTTCGCACGTCCAAGTCTTGCGCGCGACCGTCTAGCGCTATAGCACCGACTGATTGGAGCTATAGGCATGTTTTTGTTCTAGCTCCATTATTCACTAATAAAAATATATTCTGGCGCATTACAAGAGATAATCATGGTATGATTATAAGACGCACCCTACAGTGAGTCTCCGTAATAACTTGAAGTACCCGCGGTTCTTAAACGCGCATTTAAACATAAGCACAGGGGCATATTCGCACACACCCCTCCTTCGAGATATGACAGCCGTGACAAAGAATCAAACACGCGCCTTCGTAGTCAGCTGCGCAATGCCGTAGCCACTAATAGCTGTTCGTGTGCTGCCAGTATACATCTTCCTGCGAAGAGCTATTAGGATAGAAGCTGAGTCTTTGTTGGTACAGGACGAGTGCTCGCTGCCACAAAAAAAAATCACGTGGTGTGACGTGCAGTGCTCAAATCAATTGTGTTTGGTAAAGCAGGAAACATGCCCTTACTGCTTCATCTCCATATCCGTGCCAGTTTCTGCAGCTGTCGTCAGATGCATCGCTGTCTTCTTCGCACACTGTTGAATCAAGTCTGTCATCTGAAAGCATTAGTATATAGCTCAGCCGCCCGGCCACCTGCAAAAACGTGAAACTTTCTCACGTGTGACAGAGACTTTATTGGGGCATCATGTTTTAATATCGCTCAGCGAAGCGCTCTCCAAGTCGCAGATGCCTGGTATGACCGTTGTCATAAAAAGCCAACCACACTTTTTGATCCGAGCTTGACCACAACAGCGTTAATTCATACTTACTTTGCTTGCAGGGGTCGTGAAACGTTTTCCGAAAATATTCAACTACGTGTGTATTCAGGAATCTTGGTGGTCAATTCAGTACCATACCTGGACTCGTTTCATCGTCCGGGTTCGTTTAATAACTATAAAAGCACAATTTCGATTCCCCTACTCACGTTCTGCTCATCTGTACAGCCGACGTCACTTTTAAGTCAGCCAATGAAAACTCTGTCGTCGACAAAACATGGCGACGTAGCAACGTTTGCTGAGCCATAGTTGACCAAGGTTCGTAGCATCATACCAATTCGAGTGCACCGCCGTGAAGACGTTGTTTTCAATTTCATAAGTTGTGCGGCACTGTGTCACGACGTACATGGTTGGCACAGCGAGGTAGTCACCCAAAACACACCGTAAAACAACCTAAAGCAATGAGTAAGAAAAAACAGGGGCGCTGCACCGAGCGAGCGAAGGCAACCGGGAAGGCAAGAATGCACACGTGACGGAGCCCGGATCTACTTAAAAGCTTAACCAAGCAGATCACTTGCTGTACTTGCACAGTATACAACTCAGAGCGCAAAAATTACTGCGTTATTATTTTCTTTTCATTGTTTCTATAAATCTGTGATTTTAGAGCAAAAGAAAGCTGACGCTGTGTTTGTAACTTCTCCTAGCATGACGTTGGACTGACGTCACATGTTAGTTCCTATGGCGGCCGGTAGTGCCGCATGGTCGCTTAGGAGCCCAAGAAAACTGTGATTTTAAACGGGCGTCATTATTTATAGATTGAATATTGCGCCGAAAATATTTCGGAATCGGCATGTCTAACCTTTATTGAAGAAGGGAATATTACAAACCGGGCGGCGTCATTTTCCTTTCACGACCGCTTTAAGTGTTTTTCCTGGATAAATGAGCATTGGAACGGGGATAGAGCATTGTCGACTGTTTGATGTACAAGCCTAAGGTTAGGTGAAGTCAAACAAAAAACAAAAAAAAGACCTTGATCGAAGAAAAATATTGTTTGCATAAATGTAATATGAAGAAACGTCCCGTGCGTGTGACAACTCTTCGCATAAATTGGAAACAAAACTAAAATTTTGAACTTGGTATGGCATTTGATTACTTGGTGAGGAACCATAAAATATACTGTGCACCTCAGACAATGCAAAAATTTTGCTCCTTTAATCTATCATACTCTAAATTTAGAAAATTTAGAGCGCCACAAAGCAAGTGTCCATTAATACTCTTCTTTCGACCAGGATAACGTCAGAAGGGCATTAAAATGAAAAGCGCGACGTGCGTGCTGACCTTGCGCAGTTTTCCGGTTGTGAAGGCCGGACTGACACTTGGACGAATTCTTCGCCATGTTTCCAATGGGATGACACCGACTGTGTTATCCAGTAGGGGCTCAGAGAACTTTATTGGCTGAAAATGATACGCATGCTTCAATAAATCGGTCGCCTCTGGTGCGTTTTACTGACCGTTTTTTTTAT